>CABFWB010000863.1:137220-156571 GCA_902151455.1 Timema bartmani
CCCCGCCCCCCCCCCCCACCATCGCCACCCAACTCACACAGACACACAGAGGATGGAAGGGTGATCGTGTAATTGATCTCATTGTCTGAAGTGACTCCCTCGCGTCTTCAAATGTTTGTTTTGGAGTGGCTGCTAGACCTCACTTTGCTAGCTACACCCCGTTCAACAAGTTTTTTTTTTTGCTTTCTAAAGTATTTATAGTATAAAGAATCTTTTGTGGTCATGGAAAAAAAAATATTGAGAATTTTACAGAGAAGTACATTTAAGCTATTATGCTTTTTTTTAAATAGAAAAATGTGTTATTTTATTTTATTTTTTTATCACTGTCAATATATCTCTACTGTTGAGCTTATTTGATATTTTAAGAAATCCCTTAAACATCGCACCGGTGTGCATGTGGTAGAAATGTCAGGCTTACCTTGTGTCTGGTGATGGGGAGGTTAGAGTTCGAATTCCAAACAAGGTGTAGTGAGTGTGTTTTTTCCCAAAATAGGTAACCACTCTTAACCCAAATTTGGGCACATTTCTTCAAAATTACGCCTTTATCATCCCTACTTCCTTAGAGTAATCAACGTATATGCATATGGTCCGAGCGGATAGTGAGACGGGGTAGGGAGAAACACTAGTAAGAGTACGGCCAGACTGAGCGAGCGCGCGAGCGACTAAATAATAAAATAGAACACATTGGTTATAATGAGAGGTGGCCAGACTGGAGCGCGCACGCTTGAAAGATAGAACTAGTTCTATTTTTCAAGCACGCGCTCGAGCCGTTACAGTCTAGTTTACAGGCGCTAGGCAATATTATTGTATACTGGTTTATTGAGTGATAGGAAAACCTCTCATTTTGACATTTTTATTACTATCGATAGGCTTAGCACAATTGCTATTAACGGCCTAATTTAATTGGTAAGATCATAAACCATACTTATATATTATACTACTAAGCCACATGGCTGACTCACTCACTCACTGACATTAATGTTTACCCATTTACAGATGAGCTAGAAACTTGAAATTTAGCAATCCTAGCCTGTAACCGACGGGAAAATTCCAAAAAGTTAAAAATTTTAATTTTTAACCCCCCCAAAAAATTCAAAATGGTGGAGCAACTTTAAAGTCGATGCGGTATAGACAATAAATAAAATACCGCGAACTTTAAGTTGTTACGTTAAAAACAACGCTGGAATTACGTTAGTTTACATCTAATTGCAAATAAAACTCACTAGGGGTTTGGGGGCGGAGCCCCCAACGAGCAAAGCGTATACATATGTAAAACTGATATGTTAAAATAATTCAATATTATAATCAAAGTGGGCCTTTACAAATCTGAATCAACACTAGCGTGGAGAGAGGATGGAAAAACCACAACAATAAATCACTTGTCAAAACCACGCTCAGTCCATTGAGCCTATCACTCGCTCGCCAGTTTGGCCAGTTCCCCACGCCCTATAGGCAATAGCTCTCACAATTCTGTGCTGCAACTCCTGAATTGTAATACTAAGAAGCTCAGGCGCATTTCTATTATTTATTGATTTTAGGTGCATTTTAATACATTTTCTGCTATAACTCGGTCTCAAACCTTCAAGGTATACATACACACATAACGCTCGATTTAATCTTCACTGTTCTAATACAGATCCTCGTAATATGTGCCCGGGATTCTATAATTAAATACCTTCAATATTTGACCGATTTACGTGAATTTTGCTGTAAACGGTGTGTAAATACAGCTAGTTCTAACTTTATTCATTTATCATGCATCATTCAATTGTTTCCATAGATATTTTAATATGAAATTTCGGTTAGCTTCTTGGATAAATCTATATCATAGGCGTAGAATAAAAACCCTTTTCAATCAAATATCACCGACTTGATTTCTACATAGTATACATTTTAAAGTATGTATGTTAGGGGTGTGCGAAGTCCACTTTTTCAATTCGAAGCGAACTCGAATCGAATTTATTAAATATTCTCGAAGCAGAATTGAAGTTAGAATATTTTTATTGGATGTTTTATGACTAAAAAAGATTATACTATGATTGTTTATATATAACTTTATACAATAAAAATCACTTGGAACTGTTTAATGCACTTATTGTTTGTACTATTTCGTTTTAATATCATAAATTAAGTGGTTATTCAATTTACAAGTCAATTACTTAGGTTTTTTTTTTCAAACTAATATGAATTTGTAATGTATACAACCGCTCAGAGTGGGATTAATTGACCATAATTTGAGTATTTTAGTTCTCGATATATTTCTTGGCAAAGCTTAGTAATTATAGAAACTGACATTTTTTTTCGGAGCATAGTCGAAACTGTCATTTGTTTCGAAACTAATTCGTGGTTTCGAAGCTTCCCACACCTCTGATGTATGCTAATGTTGCTAAATATTTTGTTGTCGATCTAAAGACATCCTATTCTAACTCCACTATCGAATCTATTGTAATATAAGAACAAAATATGTCTGGTGAAGAGGATACAAATCTGGAGGTTTGACCATCAGTAGCCTAAACCAGGGCTGTCCAACTTGAAGTTAGCTAAGACCCTCATTTTATATTCCTAAACAGTTCGCGGGCCGCACACGCGGAAATTAGGCCTAAACAGTATCCACAATGGGGTTTTTTTTAGTTGATAGTCTCAAACAGAAAATTAGTTGCCTTTTTACTAAGTTATTTTGTTTAGTTTGAGATTAATTGTTTTGAAATTTCTAATCTAATCTAATTCATATTTTGTAATTATTTTTATAATTAATAGGACCTAAGACCTAAGTAAAAATATATGGATATTTAAGGCTAATAATGAGTATAGAAACAATAAGTCAAGAGTAATTTTAATTAGATACCAATCAGAAACAACATATACACTAAAAAACATTTGTAAACTAAATGTGCACAGATACCTAATTTTCTTTAATGGGAATGTTGTGGTTGGTAAAGCTCAGAAAATCCATCAAAGAGTCATCTGAGAGAGAGATTCTCCAAAGTGACTTCAAGTCTGATCATGTTTAAGGAACTCCTTAATGACGATATATTATTATATTTACTTTTCTAATGCGTCGCGGGCCGCAAAATATGCTGTCGAGGGCTGTTTGCAGTCAGTGGGCCACCAGTTGGTCAGACCTGACCTAAGCGGGCAGCTTCCAAGTCCTCGACCGCCCACAGGTCCATGTCCATGTAATGAGGAAGTATTTAATTGATAATTATATGAGTCGGGCTGTGAGATCCATCCGATGCGCCGTCGCTTGCTTGAAAGGGTCGAGGCTATTAAGGTGGGTACGTAGGGAACGCGAGAAAAGGGCAGTATTTTCGCAGTTTTTATATCAAAACAATTTTTGGGTCAAAATAAATCAATCATTTCTCCAGTAGTAACATAGAGTTTAGTTTTCTTCACATGGCGACCTCAACAGTTGTTGAATATCTGTCAACGGCGTTATGGAATTTAGTGTCAACTTTTACTCTTCATTTAAAAAGTTTCTCATCTAATGCTGCTATGGTCATGACAGGTTGATATCACCACGTGAAGAAAATTAAACTCTGTGTTTGTACTGGAGCAATATTTTATTTATTTTGACCACACAAATATTTCGCTATAAAAACTGCCAAAACACTGTCCTTTCCCTACACTCCCACCTTAAGGTAGGCACACACTACTACTTATAGCGTCAGCTCAGAAAATAGTCCTGATTTAGTTTCCACCTCCCCATTTTCATATGAGATAATCTAGGTAGGAGAGTCACATGAGGACTTTTAATTGTTGAGGTTTTTTTTTAAATAAAATAAAAAAAGATTGCGTTGATTAAAGTGTGAATAAGAGAGAATCGTTAAAAAATAATATTTTTGAGCAGGCATGTCAAACTTGAGGGCTGCCTTTGGCCCAATTCATGATTCTGTGCGGCCCGCGGACCTTTTGATGAACCAACATACAATGCGGAGCTACTCTTAGTTATATAAGTATTATAGAAAATGCACCATAGAGGCTACCTACTGTAAATATGTTCCATGTGTAATTTTGTTCCTTAAGAAGTGTAGAATCAGAAAAGTGATGGTGGTGATCTCGGACCCGCGACTGGTAGGGGAGGGGGTAAAAATTTAAAAATTGGTGAAAATGATAATTTTATAACAATTTTTTTCATAAAAATATATACTGTTTTAGTTTTTTTATGACTTTCATAGATTAAATTCTATATTTCTGTAACATTAAATTGTTGAAATGACCATCATTTTGGATTAAATATGGAAGTAAAGGCTTTTTTACCTAAAAATTAAATAGTAGCATGTTGCGTATTAAATTTAAAGTAATTAACGCCATAAAATGGCTAAATGAATCTTTTAATTGTTCAAGATCATCACCAAAAGTTATTTTAAGTGATATTCATAACCTTTTCTTTATTCACGGGTAATGTTAAATGATATGAAGAGGCAAAAAAAGGAATTCCATAGCAATAACAGATGTCTCAGTTGGAGAAATGAGAAAAAAGATTGGCCTTTGCTACCTGCATCGCCAAATGATATTTATATTTAGTACTCTATATTGAAACATCTAGAAAAAGTCAATGAAAATATCAGAGTCCCTGAAAAAAAAAAAAGAAGTAGTTGTAACTGCAGACCTTCATCTATATAGACCTTTGAAATATCTACAAATGGCTTTTTCCATAGATAATTAGGTATTGATTCCAGGAGATTTGCACATTATAATGGCTACATTAAGAGCCATTGGAAACTACATTAAATCAAGTGATATTCCAGAGTCATGGATCAAAAGTGGTATTTTGGTGACACCATTGTGCTTCGTTTATTAAAATAAGCCAGTTCGTCGATCATGTAAGGCTCACATTAGAACTATACATGCCTTATTCACTATGCTTCTCGAAGAGTTCTTAAAGCAGGATAGTGATTTACAAGAAAACTGTAAAACTCTTTGCTTAAAGCTGTGGTAAGCCTGGCAGAAAAACGACTTAAAAACAAAATCATTGGTCAACAAAGATGTAAATGAAGAGGTGGAAGAGTTTCAGCTCTACAAGAGGCTCAAAAACTTTTGCGAAAAAAAGAGTGAGAATAATCCTACCTTAAAACAGGTGCTGAGCAATATGGCCATCATTTCACTCTAGTGCCATTCATTCGTGCAGTTCGTAATTCAAACTGGGAGCTGAGATTATCAGCATTAGAAGAGCTAAAACTTTTTTGTTTGCAATAGTCCTCTGAAACTACAGTGCATTGTGCACATGGCACATAGGAGAAATGAAAGTGTTGCATCAAATGGATCCTGAAACATGGGCAAAGCTTGACAGTAGTAAGTGGACTCATAATAAAACATAAATGCTCCTTTTTGTTATCTGGGAGCAGACCAAGCACTTGAGCAGGAAAATCGTTGTATGAAAGTCTATCTTCTAATGCTGATAATATCGCATATCAAAAATTAAGATGCACTAACAGAATTGTTGAATAGCATCCTAATAAAAATGGCTACATATTTGGACAAGAATGTTGTTGTTTCCTATCGTGATGATGCAAAAGCTATGAAACTTCTTGTTGTAAATTTAAGGAGTTCACAAGAAGAAGCTGATACAGAATTTATTCTCCAAGCACTTCACATAACCGAAAGAGAAGCTCAGTCACTGAGAATATTTTCTCTTGATACAGACGTCCTTGTATTGGCTCTCCACTGATATCCACAACTGCCAAAATACACTTAATTTGTTTTAACATGCGGTAAGCAACATGAGATTTCCTTAGGTAAAGTGTACGGAGTCTTAGGACAAAAACAAGCTGAAGCTTTACTCGGAATGCATTCCCTTTCTGAAGCTGACATAACAGGTTCATTTGTAGGTAAATCTAAGACCACTTACTGGAACAGGTTCATGGATGACAAAGTCCTGGACAAACAGAATACATTGAAGAAGAAACATTCCAAGTCTTTGAAGAATACATCTGAACCATGCACTTGCACTTTCCAAAAATTAAAACGCTAAGTGAGCTACGATGGTGGTTTTACAAAAAAGAAATCAACTTGTAGAGGGCATATATATGCCTCCAACTAAAGCTGCCCTCCACCCAGCTATTCGGAGAGCTCACTATCAAGCGTTAATATGGCGACAAGCACACCTTCCAAAACCTAGTCTAGCACCAGTGACAGACTTTAGATGGGCCATCGATGAACATGGATGTTATGAGCCTGTGATGTGTGATCTTCCTTGTGGTCCTGAAGAATTTCTCTGTATAGTGCGGTGTTTCTGTGGCCCACCAAAATGTGTTTCCCCCTGCAAGTGTGTCATGAATGCACTCTAACGTACTGAAATGTGTTCATGTTCAGCTGATATTGAAAAGTGAAACAATACTAAATATCCTAATGAACTAACTGAGAGTGATACATATGATTTAGAGGAAGACGATGAACAATAACTGTGAGACTGAAATTCTAAACTCGTATTATTAACTTAACTTCTTGTGCATATGTGAATGAGTTTTCGAATTTTTGGGTCACAAAGTTTTCCTTTGGAGTTCAAAACACAATGAAATGCAATATATATATATAAAAATCTAAGACCACTTACTGGAACAGGTTCATGGATGACAAAGTCCTGGACAAACAGAATACATTGAAGAAGAAACATTCCAAGTCTTTGAAGAATACATCTGAACCATGCACTTGCACTTTCCAAAAATTAAAACGCTAAGTGAGCTACGATGGTGGTTTTACAAAAAAGAAATCAACTTGTAGAGGGCATATATATGCCTCCAACTAAAGCTGCCCTCCACCCAGCTATTCGGAGAGCTCACTATCAAGCGTTAATATGGCGACAAGCACACCTTCCAAAACCTAGTCTAGCACCAGTGACAGACTTTAGATGGGCCATCGATGAACATGGATGTTATGAGCCTGTGATGTGTGATCTTCCTTGTGGTCCTGAAGAATTTCTCTGTATAGTGCGGTGTTTCTGTGGCCCACCAAAATGTGTTTCCCCCTGCAAGTGTGTCATGAATGCACTCTAACGTACTGAAATGTGTTCATGTTCAGCTGATATTGAAAAGTGAAACAATACTAAATATCCTAATGAACTAACTGAGAGTGATACATATGATTTAGAGGAAGACGATGAACAATAACTGTGAGACTGAAATTCTAAACTCGTATTATTAACTTAACTTCTTGTGCATATGTGAATGAGTTTTCGAATTTTTGGGTCACAAAGTTTTCCTTTGGAGTTCAAAACACAATGAAATGCAATATATATATATATATATATATACCCTACCAATAATCATAACCAACCAAAATGTACACATTTACAATTAAAAACATGGTACTCTATGGAAAACTGACCCAAAATTATTATATTTAATTTTTTGGGAACAAGTTTTTTCCACCATATTGAATCTAAAATGTCGCCCATTTCAACAATTTAATGTTACAAAAATGAAAAATTGAATCTAGGAAAGTCATTAAGAACTAAAACAGTATACATTTTCATGAAATAAAAGTTATAAACATTATCATTTTCTATAATTTTAAAATTTTAACCCCCTCTCTTCGCTCCCAGTCGTGGGTCCAAGATGGCCACCATCACTTTTCTGATTCTACAGTTCATAAGGAATGAAATGACACCACTCCAAATACTCTAAAACAAAATTACATACGGGATCAAAAAACTCAGCATTAGAAAACCCACTACCATTTGGGATAGTAAAATTTAGAAATTGGGCATTACTGAAGGTTATCTAGCAAGTAAAGTTTGTGCACCAAATCTTTACTCTTTATTCACCAGAGAATCTGATTCTTGTTAAGTTTGCGCACCAAAGGGCAAAAACATAATGGCCCTCATAGATTTATATGGGATGTTCCAATATTTAACCTTCTATAAAATCTTTAAATATAGATATAGAGAATAAATATAATAGCGAAGGATATGGTGTATGATTTGATATATGATAAGCACGCTTGCTTAGGTGACAAGAGGGAAAAAACAAGTTGGGTTGGGTAGTTATTGCTTGTTCCCTGTATAGACGAACTGCCGTTTTTCTTTATTGTCCCGGTTCCATCATAATTGTCCGTTGTAATTTACTTACAATAAACTTCAACATGTGTTTGTGTTAGTGTTACAAGTGGCACACATGAATTATCTATTTGTGGGGGTTATGTAATTTAGTAGTATTTGTAGTAATGTCTTGTGACCACGACAAGTTTTGAAAATTGGTCTGTGGGTTAGAACTATTGTAATAAAACCAAGTACAATTTTTTTTTAAATTGGGGAGATGTTGGTAGGGGGAACAGCTAATTAATAAAAATGTAAAACCAAATTAGTTTAGTATGGCAAAACATTAATCATAGAGAGTTGGGAGATAGGTTAGAACCCCTCCCCTCATTACTGCGCCACTGACCCAAACAGGTATTAAGACGCATTGCACGTGAAAAAAAAATTACATGTAGCGAGCATACTGACATTAAAGCTATTTAAATTGTTACAACACACAGGTTGAAAATAGCTGAAATTACGGGAATGTCCGTACGAAGGATACCACATTTCAATTAATTTAAATCAGTTGAAAAATGACACCTGGACAAGGGTTCGATTCTCGTGTCCGGGATGTTATTTTCCAACTAATTTAAATTAATACAATAAAAGGCTTTTCAAATATGTATGGAGAGTCCATGACTCAACGTTACACAATGAACATTCATTTAACGCCGGCACTTTTCGTATGGTATATATCTATGATTGTCAACTGACGGGAATAAAGTCGAGTCCTTTACCACTTAACTGGTTTTTAGATTAGGGTGTGTTCCATCTTGACGCACGGAGAAGGCACGCATAATAAATAGAGCTCCAAGAGTAGTACAAATAAACCCGCGTGTTGTTATTAGGGGAACAGAAGGTGTGTAAGTGTGTGAGTCATACATCTCGACGCAACTCAAGACAGGCCAGTCTTGCGGCTACGTATAGGTTCAAACGGGCACCCGAAATTCATTTTAACTGTGCCCAGTTGACATTTGATTCAATTAATTTCAGGCCAACTGACTTTTTAATTAGGTTAATTTTAGGCTAAGCAAATTACTTTGGGTCTCACTGTTTCTCACTCAAACCGTTTAGAGGAAATTTTATCTCAAAAGGAAGCTGTAAATAAAATAATAGAAATAGTAGTTTGCACAATTCAAGCGAGATTCATTTTCTATCCAAAAACATGTTCCCCATATACTTTAAACGGGAATCTTTTTAACAGTGATACTGCAAAAATGCAAAAGAATTTTCTTTTTGGCCTATTTTAGGTTTACCTATTTAATTACTTTTAAATTAAGAAAGTATATTATAGCTGAATAAATTAAGACCAAATTTTTTTAAAAATAGACTCAAATGAAAATCCATATGAATTTTACAGCCATTATTTAGCTCTTACCCCACCTCGGTGGTGTAGTTGGCTAACGCGCCAGTCGTGTGGAGCCAGACCACCGAGGACGGGGAGATCGAGGTTCAAATCTCGGTCAAGTGAACTGGGGGTGGTTTTCACTAAATGGTTTTCTACTCTCCCTCCACGCAAATACGGGTTCACTTCCTCTAAATTCAACCTTCCCAATTCCTAATCCATTAGTGTAATTAGTACTTAAGCGTATAACCCGAACGGGTAGTAAGACGCGGTGCTAAATAAATAAAATAAATAAAAAACTAGTTAAGGGGATCATATTAGAAGGCTACCTTTCCCTACTTTGTACTCAAAGCTTGCCGCACACATAATCGGATCGGAACCCTACGAACGGAAACGAGTTTTGTCCGTACACTTGTTCGGAATTTTTGTCAGTCGCAAGGAAAAAGCCAAAGAGGGTACATATTATATTTGAATTGAAGATTAGTGATAGTAGCAGTGAAGAAGAGTGTATGTCTGTTATTTCTACTTACTTATGCTCCTTGTTGTGATAGACCTGTTTCAGGAAAATAGTAAATTCACGTGCGGAACGAGCAGAACACCTGCTATTCTCGATACAAATGAACGTATTGAAAACATACATAAAATAATGAAAGTGTTGTGAAGCTGACCAGATGGCTAGAACCAAACAAAGCCTCCAATAAATTAGTAATACTAAAATTTTGAAACACCAGCTACCTCCACTAAATGGCAGAAATTTGAATTAAGAGCATTCATAATATCATTTACTTTAAAGTGTGTTAATTCATAATGAATCAAATATGGACAGTATGATAATGTTTACAAAGTGTGAAATTTTACTTACGAGCTTCCTTTAAAATTTCCGCGATTCCCACTCACGCATTTTCTTTCATAACACTGTCATGATAATGGTTGTTACCAGGGTGTAGTTGAACCAGATTGATTCATTTTTCATTCAAAGACAATTTTTAACTAAACAAAAATCGCCGGTGAAGAGGAAGCGAAAGCCAACAATAGCTGAGCGTTAGTGAGTGTAGAGAATGATGTAATACCTGAGGACGCGCATGCGCATAGCTTCGGAATCCGTCAAAAATATTCCCTCCGTGGCAAAACGATTCGTTCCGTCCCGATTGGACGTAACGTTTCCGTTCCGATCCGATTCAGTGTGTGTGGCAAGCTTTAAGGCGACACTCTTGTATTAGACTGGACTGCCGATGATGGTGGGGAGATCGGGGTTTGAATCTTCGTCGTGTGTACTGAGATTGGCTTTTCCTATATGGTTTTACACTCAAATGGGGGTACACTTCCTCTAAAATCAACCTTTCTCATTTATAATACATATTAGCGTATATACACGTATAGCTTGAACGGGTAGTAGGAAGCGGTGCTAAAAAAAAGTTAATACAAAGATTTTTCATTGTTAAATTTAATAGGCACAGATATGGCATAATTTTATAGTAAGTGTAACCGTATTAGCGCGGATATGGAATGGTCGAAACATGTGGTCAAGCACCCGGCCTTGATTAGAACCTTGACCACGTCACCGGAAATCCAATATTTTGCGAGCCTGACGTCTTAGGCTGCGGGAGTAATGACGGGACTTGGCACGCGTGATTCCTTGACACAAGAAGTTGAGGCTCGATTCCGACAAGATGCACTGGGAGTTTTTATTCTTCTTCAAAGTACGTTCTATACCATCCTTTCTCCAGGAGAAATGATGGGATGGCTCGTTGATTGACCTTGCCACGAGGTGTGGGATCATGGTAGAAGAGAAAGAAGGAAGATAATGAAGGTGCGTCAAAAGTGACCAGTGGCATAGTTCCAACAGCGTGGAACCTGACTCGGACATTGTTATGGGGGGTGTTATTAATTTGGCTGAGGGAAGGAGGATCTTAGGAAGAAAGGAGAGAAGTTGAGGGAAAGAGGAGTTTAGGAAGGGGGAGGATTCAAATATTGGATGACTTGAAGGAAAGAAGACAATTCTGGGAGCTCAAGGAAGAGGCAGAGGACAGGGTTCATTGGTAGTCAAAGTTCACTGACAAAAGGAATGGAGTTGTTCTAAGACATAACATAACAATGATAATAATTTGGTATGAAATATTCTTTATTTTTTAACTTAAAGGGAAAATGGGTTTATTCTGTCTCCACCCAATAATTGAAAGCTAGCCGGGCCTAAGGGCTTTTGTGCTGCAGTTTTATTCACATGGTGATTTCAACAAGTTTTTGATTATCTGTCAAGGGTGACAACATTTTCTCTCCATTTAAAAAGTTTGTCATATAATGCCGCTATGTTCTTGACAGATATATTTAAAAAACTGTCGATGTCAACATGTGAAGAAAATTTAAACTCTATGTTTCTGCTGGAGAAATATATGATTTATTTTGACCAAAAAGGGTTTGATAAGAAAAAGTGCACCTTTAACTATCGTTCCCTACATCGCCCACCTTGAACCCGGGTCAGAGTCGGTACACCCAGCTGGCCCCGATGTATTCCAAGCGAAATATCGCAAACAAGTTCCAAGTCAAAACAGCAAATCCAACATATTTTCATTGATTTATCCAGTTCCTTACAAACTACGACGGCTAGTTCTGGTATTAGCTAACACAAAAACTGGTTGTTCTCGAAGGTTATGTACTGAAAGTGCACAAACCGAGTTTCTGTAAATGTTTTGGAGTATATCAGAAGCGCACAAGTTAGACTGTGCATCAGAAGCGCACAAGGTAGACTGTGCATCAAAAGCGCACAGATGCTTGTAGTTTTCGAGCCCTATATGGCAACACTGCAAGAGATGTATATCTTTAAAAAATCACAAGTATCGTGAGTTTCGTGAATTAGCCAGTTATAAACCTAACCTAGACACTATTGTAAAGAGTAATAGGGTTGTTTACAATACATGTTTGCTATGTTGCCATGTTATGCAGTTTTTTTCACTGTATGCATTTGATCCATATCTTGGTGTTCTTTTGGTGTGAGCTTTATTCCTTTTGTGCGCTTTTGATATGAGATTTCTTTCGCTTATGCGCTTTTGATCCATATCTTGATGCGCTTTCGAGACTCTTTGGGTCTAGAAGGCGCCTGTAAGTCCCACCCTTGATGAGATAATGCCTGTGTGGTAATTGTCTGCATTGACTCCGGTGGGGGAAACGGAGGAGGGGGAGGGGGTGAGTTAATTGAAGTGGAGTCGCTGTAAGGTGGGGGAAACGGAAGAGGGGAGGGGGTGAGTTAATTGAAGTGGAGTCGCTGTACTGTGTTCATAGCGCTCTTGCAGATCTTGGTGGATCAGGAGCAGGATGTAAACCCTCAAAATACCATTACCCTCCCTCTCCCAAACACAAAACACCGTCTTACTCAAAAATATTTTCAATTTTACATTTTATACCCGCTTCAGTGGTTGAACGGTCTAAGGCATCACTCTCGTGTTAGATTAGCCTGTTTGTGACGGGGAGATAAGGGTTCGAATTCTGGTCGGGTCTACTGAGGGTGATTTTTTCTAAATGGATTTCCACTCTCCTTCCACGCAAATGAGGAAATATTACCTCTAAAATGCTTCCTTCCTCATCCCTATCTTATTTGAGTAATTATATATGCATATAACCTGAATAGGCCTAGAGACACGCGCGCGGCTTCACATTCTGAAATCCGTCGGATGAAGCCTTCGATTTCCCCGGTATAAATCTAGTTCGGTGACGCACATCCAATTCTGCAAGTTGGCAACAATTTATATTAGAAACCAGGCAGCAGTTGGCAACAATAATTTTAATAGCCAGGCAACAGTTGGCAACAATAATATTAATAACCAGAAAGCAATTGACAACAATAATATTAATAACCAGGAAGGAGTTGGGAATAATAATAGTAATAACCAATAAGCAGTTGGAAACAATAACATTAATAACCAATCATCACTTGGCAACAATAATATTAATAACCAATCAGCGGTTGACAATAGTAATATTAATAACTAGGCAATAGTTGGCAACAATAATATTAATAACCAGGAAGCAGTTGGCAATAGTTGGCAACAATAATAATAATAACCTGGCAGCACAGTCAAAATCCCTTTGATAAACCTTCAACTTCTTCCTCTACCATGATTCCACACCACGTGATGAGGTCGATCACCGAGTAAGTCACCCATACCACCCACACCTTGACAAGCTATAAGAAGGTTTTCAACAAAAAAAAGTTTTTGATAAAGTAAACTTAGATCATTCATCGTGTTATGACCAATGAAAGCTGTAGATAACCCAACACATTAACTTGGTCAGTAGAGCATCAAATGACCATCCAGAAATTTATTTGGCGGGATGGATGGCGAGGGGGACAGGGGGACATAAAAATGTATCGATGATATTTAATTCATACTTGTTTGTAATTGGTAATTTTAGGGAGGCTTTTAATGTGTATAACGGTACACATTATGTATAGAAAATTATAAGCCTTGTCCTAAATTCTAGAATATAAGCTTATATTCAGCGCTTCCTTAACATTCTAGAACAGCGACCCAATTTTAAGAACGACAAACTCTAGCTACAGTAGCCCCACGACTTCTTTGGTGCTGACTGACAGCTCACAGCTGACAGCTGACGACTTTGAAAAGCTACCAGACCAAATTATGTATCCCTAAGCCGAACCATATGATCTGCAAAAAACATGTGTTTAGCAGCTGTCACTTCTGACAGTCAACATTTAGGTATATACCTAAATGTTGACTGTCAGAAGTTAGCTGTGAACTGTCAGTCAGCACCAAAGAAGCCATGGGGCTACTGTACCTCCCCTGACATGAATAGACGTGAAGGATATATATTTTAAATTGATTTTTTTTTACCACGGTTTAAAATAAATCATCCTTGAATATTATCAATAATTCATGATTTTCTTTTTTCATATACGGTAATTACAATAAACTTCACACTTAGAAGAATTTTCACGACTCATAGTTTGAAATTATTTGGTCTATATTATATTGGGGGAGATGTTCCCACTTGAGCGCTTGAGAGCATCTGTATAGCCAATGATCTATGGGTCCTGAACTGGATTCTCAGGAGGATAAATAATTTAGCAGTGATAAATTGGGGTTATTTCTTTACTTTGTGTGTCAAATTAATGGTCAGAAATCTGGTTGCCATGTTTTGTCTCAGAATTAAGGTAGTATATTCCACTAATATAATATTATAATAACATTAAAGTGGAAAAAAACTAAAGTTAAAAATTGTAAAAAAAATTCACTATAAATAGCATCTTCTTCCATCTCTCCAATACACCAAAATTGCACTGGTTACCCTCATTGCCTTACAAGAAACCTCTGAAGACAGACACTTGTGAAAGTGCAGAGAATGTCAGGTCAGTATAAAGTTGACCTCCGACCTGCTGGTCAGGTCAAGTGGACACAATGAGACACAATCTGTGACAGCCATGGTGCTGACCTCGACTGACTCTGCCATATGGAGGTCATCGTGATTACTGCCGTGTTCCTAGTGACCAAACTTAGGTTTGGATTCGTGTTCAATCGACCGCCTCTGTGGTCTAGTGGTCCGAGTTCCTGCCTACGAATCTACAAATCAGAGGTCCCGGCTTCAATCCCAGGCACTTCCACATTTTTTTGCGAAGCATGTGAGTCTATAACGATGTCAACTTGGCGTCGTGAGCACAAATTAGAAGCTACTTGAATAAAGTTGTAGCAGCTCTGGTCTTGAAAAGTGAGATTAACGGCTGAAACGTTTGTTGTGCCGACCCCATGACACCATCTATCAGCAAAAGTTGGGATTCTCTTTGTCAAAATATGGCGGCCGCTTGGTTTGTATAGCTACATGAGGGCTTACTCTATGGAATTTGTGTTATATTAATTTAAAAATCCAACTAAAATAGTGGTGTGCAGTTATCCATAATATAATATTTTCCATCGTGTCTTACTGCCGGTCCAGGCAATAAACATTATAATTATGTTAATGAGTTATTATTATTATTATTATTATTATTATTATTAGGGGTGTTGAATTCTCAAAAATTTGAGTTTGACTAAAGTTTTAGTAGCTGCTTCAACTCCACTTGAAGATATTTATAAAACTTGAATACTCTGAATTTTTTATTGTTTTCCTCAAAAATTCCTGATTTAATTGATTTTATCCAATTTTAAGATATAATTTCATAGCAAATAAAGTCCCTCAATATTTTATTTTGTTTAGTTAAAAAATTGTGCAGTTGTATTAATTTTTTTTTTAAATTTGTGTGAATATAAATTTTTGCAAAGAAAAAAGTAATTATAAAAAATTATGTTTGTACTTATTTATGGTTTATACATGGATCTATTACAAACATTTAATTTGAAATATTCAAACTCAACTCGAAGTGAAAAATGCCTACTCGCGCACTCCTTATTATTTGCACCCCTTGACTTTTCTTCATAAGGTTTTATTTTTACACAGAGCTGTATAAAACTTTTGGGGGGGATGGGGGGAAAGGGGTTCCTATTCTAACAGGGCTATTTAGTAATTCATTTGTTGGTTTTAAGACCATGGTTTACTCTTTAACTTAAGTTCTAGTGATCATACATTGAAACAAAATAATTAAACCAAAATAGGAAAGCTAAATTTATCAAAAAAGTTTAATCATAGATATTTATTATATCAATTGAAAACTGTAAACATTCACAGATCATCACTTTACAAATTGTACAAATCACAGATCAAAACACATAGCTACTCTAGAATACAAATGTTTGGCTCGAGTTGTTACGTTAAGTTACGTGAATTGTGATCACACATCCATTTTCTTAAGTTAAGTGAACCGTAAGTGAACAATACCTTAAGTTAAAGTTAAGTTGATCGTGATAATGGCATAAGGTACCATTTCCTTCCGCTCACTATAAAACATGACCTTAAAGACAATGTACAAACATTCACTCACTAACCTTATTGTGTCTGTGTTTGGTCAAATTAATATTAAGGGAAAGCGAATCAGTTTAATACCACAATCTATTCAAGCCTGGTTTTCCTAGGTAGTCACTTTGGATAATAATATAAAATAATATATAATATAATATAGCATGATACATTATATGTTTACATAAAAACATTTCTAGCATATACAATCTTTGGTGTTGTTTACAATTCTAAAATAATATTTATGATATATCGTGATTAGAGCTGAGTATATAATAATACATAGCACCACATCTTACTACCCGTTTGGGCTATATGCTTATGTAATAATTACGCTAGTGGGCTAGGAATCGGGAAGGTTGAATATAGAGGAAGTGATCCCACATTTGCATGAAGGAAGAGTGGAAAACCATTTAGGGAAAACCACCCCCAGTTCACCTAAGCAAGATTCAAACCTCTATCTCCCCATCCTCAGCAGTCTAGCTCAACACGAAACTAGCGCGCTTAGCTAACTACGCCACTGAGGCGGGTGATTAGAGATGAGGATGATCAAATACTCGATTCCTCAAATCTCTTGAATCCTATGGTATTTGAGAGATTCCAAGATTCGTAAGACTCTCAAAAAATTATATTGAGTACAATTATGAAAACCTTGACTTGAATAACAATTTTAAGTAATTGGGCAGTTGTTAAAAGGAATTATATACTCTAGTAGTTGGGAGAATAACAAAATCACAAAAAAGAACTAAATTGTATTAATATTACTAATTTACTAAAATAAATTATGTTTATTATTTTTGACTTTATAGACATTACATACCAAATATAATTTCTCAGGGGCATCAGGCCTTAAAACAACTAGTTTTAAATCAAATTTTAGATATTTTTACTTTAACTAAAATTGTCCATTTTTAAAGATCAAGGATTCGAATTTGGATTCTAGATTCGAAAGAAAATGTAAGATTCAGATTCTAGAAATAAAGTATGCAGCCCATCTCTAATTGTGATAGATTAAAAGATATAGCAAAGACAAATTTTCAGGATGGGGAAGCACCCTCAAATGTTTTCCTAATAATAGCCGAGGGGTGGAGAGCGGAAGTTATGTCGGGGAGAAATTTATTCTTGGGAAGCATGTTGCACAGTCCCATACATCAAATGACATTCACAAATTAACATTTTCCTCTTTGAGTTCCTTGAAAGCAATTTGTCGTCCTTTTAACGTCACCAAGAATAAATACTCACACATAGCCTCGTGTATATATGACAGTTTCTGTCATTTCAATGTGGAGTACTAGGAAATTTCTTAAAAACAGCGACATTAGTTAACGTTCAATATCCAAAATATGATTTCAAGTTAATTTTAACCAAAAATAAAATGAATGTAAATCATTCGGGAAATACATAAAATGGTCGTTTATTTGTCTTTTAATAGCGATAAATGCTCAGTGAGCTGTGAATTTCTATTTGGTCTTTATGATTAACTGTGTACTCTTAACACATTACATTAGATTTCCATTTCGAGTGTGTATTTATTATGGATTGGAAGTGGATGATGATAGTAAATTAGCGATTTGGAATTATTTTAAGGAAAGTAACAAGTAACTTTAATATGCTATTAATTTATTTTTTTTCACTATGAAAGAGAAACACGGTTGCTAAAATTTTTTAATTCCACCACAGCAAATAAGTAGTAATAAAGTTGATCAAAATTTAAGTATCTTGCATTACATTAACAAGAAACAACATGGCCACTCTTACTTTAGAATAAAATCAAAGCATAATTCCCTGTTTTTCTGGCAAATAAAAATCATTTTCCTGACTTTTTAAAAGACTTTGCCCCAGTTGTAAGACTTTGAACAAATGATTAGAAATAAAAATGTTGTGCAAAAGGTATATGTTTTAACACATTGACAAGTTTCAGTTCTCGAATAAGGATTATTAATAACAATTTCTACCCAACGCCTATGCTAGTAGATCTTATACAGTTCATCACCCTACAACCTCAATTGTGTTTTAAAACACTTTAAATTACTTCACGATAGGTCTTTGTCAAAATAAATTCCATATCATGATCTCTTGTTGGGAAACTTCGCCATGAGTCACCATAGTTAAGAATTCTTCCCTTCCCCCTTAAAAAACATATACAAGGTAAAGTACATTCACCACCTGAGTTTACTTGAATAACAGCCCAAAGAATTATTAGAAATAATCCTTAATGTATCCCTACACCAACAGCCAACATCTGACCTTTTGGATAACTGTAATGAAAACATATGGTAATGTATGAATGTAATAGCTAAACAAAGTAATTTAGGACAAAATTATTTATATATTTATTTGAGGTCGGGCACAAAGCTTATTTATCGTTTTACTCCACTTAAAAAATTATTATTCACATCGCTTTGACAAAAGCTCTATAAAATATAGCTTTAAAATGGCGACCGATGAACTTAAAAACATGTGATAGATCATGATGCAAAAAAGTTATTTACAATGTTGCACCCACGTAGTTGATCAAAAATATTTTATTCAGTTAAATATTTTGAAATATGATAAAATAATAATTAAATAATTTATCAGCCTATATATATAAAAAAGAACCAGTATTTTCTCCTTTCCAAGTAAATACAATGCCTTTATTAAAAAGCATTAATGACTATAGCACTATATTACCCATTTTCGATACAATTCCAAAATGAAGCATAAGTACTTTTAATTATGTTTAAAACACGGTTTCAGATAGGATAAAAAGAAATTATTAAAAGTAATTAAAATACTTCTCATTTATAACAAAACAGTGATCTTTTACAAGTGTTGGCAACCCAAAACTTAAACATACAAATTTTTCAACTGTCATCCAGGTAAAAAGCTATGGTGAACAAACTTTATATGTAAGGAATTACTCTACAATCTTATTGAACTTTATTTGAAGTTATGTCTCAGAAAATTATGATTTCACTCGTGATGTGTTCTCAGTCACGAGTAGACAAGTTTAAACGCAATATGCCTACAAAATTGCTACACCCAGTGGCGGTAGAGTCTTATTTGTGTTGGTAGGCAAGATCAGAGGAAAAAAATAATAAAAAATTGCC
>CABFWB010000863.1:156596-184003 GCA_902151455.1 Timema bartmani
CCCCCCCCCCCCCCAAGTCTAAGTGGGGGTAATAGTGGTCCCAGGAACCCTACCTCGGCAAATGTTTGAAAAGTGGATGCCCCTATAAGTTATTTGGAATGATCCTCGTCTCAAAACCTTTTGAAAATCGGACTTATCTACAAGCTATTTGGAATGAACCTCCCCCCTGAAACTTTTTGAGATGTTGATACCTTTAGAAGATATTTAATGTGGTCCTTGCCCAGCAATTGTATGAGAATTGGTTTCCTCAAGAAGCTATTTGAAATGGTCTTACTTCAACAAATTTGTAAAATATGACTGACCTTAGAAGATATTTAAAGTGGTCCTCATATAGAATAATAATAAAAAAATTAAATACCGGTGCCACTTTGAGCTATTTGAAGTGATCCTTGCTTGAATTTTTTCTTTAAATTAGGTGCCTCTCTAAGCTATTTGGAGTGATTTCGTCTTGGAATTTTTGAAAAATTTCAATTGAATGCCTCTCTAAGTTATCTAACTATATTTAAAAAAATGCCTGTAAAAACTATTTGAAGTGGCATTTCCAGGTGCTCCGGAACAGGGGGGAGGGGGCTTAAGCCCCATTTGTTTTTATCTGGAGGGGGGGGGGGCTGGGACTATCATAAGCCCCCCAATATTTCCCAAGTAAATTCAAAACCCATGTATAAAACATACATCTGTTATCATCGGTTTAGTAATTTTAAGTAATAAAGACATAATTTAATAGAAAATTGAAATGCCCAAATTTTGCAGTTTATTTTTCCCACATGAGGAAAAACTCTTTCACAAAAATATAGTAACAAACATTAGTCCTAGTTGTGATTGCCTTAAATATAAACAATACCATAATAGTAAAGTCAATCAATACTTTATGACCTTTTTGCCACATATAATAACAAATTGAAAAAAAATCACAGTTGAATAATTTTAAGTTTAATTTTAACACGAGGCGGATTTCAAACCACAGTTTAAGTTTTATTTTTGCTATATTTTTATCCACATTAAAGAATTAAAAAGCAGGGCATCAATAAAATTAATACACTTTCTTATTTTGGTTTGAATACAATATTTTACTATTTTTAAACCTACGTTAAATATTGATGTGCTAATATATTTGATTGTGTATGCATGGTTTGTAAGAAAAATACTAAATATTTAAAATCAACCTTAGTTTAAAAGTCCGTTAAGTTGCCTTCCACAATATGAGACTTGACAAAGTTTGGGACCTACACTTAGTTTACCCTGAAAGGTAACCTTACCTTGCATGGTTCAACTATCGTGTTGCTTATACAATATAAATATAGCATGGGCGTAGCAAGGGGGTAATTATAGGGTTCAAACCCTCCTCAGATCCCGGGAAAATTTCTGAAGTATTTACTGTTAATCGCAAGAGAATGTTTGTGGAACTATTTATCTTACTTTGATTATGCAATCCGATATTCAGAGATCGTAGTTTATAATCTAAAAGCATCCATTTTTCAAAAATGTGTCAGCAGAAAATAAATTCAAATAGCTTCTAGCCCTAGAGGCATCTTTGATAGTAAAAAAAGTTGAGGATCCCTCTAAATTGATTTTTATGGACATCAAAATCTCTGGAGTAGGACCACTACATAATTATTTCTAGGGAATCTAATTTATGAAAAAATCTGGTCTAGCGCTACTTAAAATAGCTTTTAGAGGCATCCAATTTTCAAAAATTTGCTGGAGGAGGACTACTCCAAATAGCCTCTAGAATTATACAAATTTTAAAAAATCGAGGGAGGTCTACACTTTAGTTCTCTTAAATTAGTATAACTTTAAACACTCTCCACTTTTGAGGACCACTTCAAATATGTTCTAGGACCTCTAATTTTCAAACATTAACTGTGAGGAAGAAAAATTCATAAAAAAAAATTCTATGGCATTCAATTTTTAAGCATTAACTGGGAGGGAAAAAAAATTCCTAAAATAAATAAATGTTGATAGTTCTCCTTCCCCTCCATCACACAAATAAGTTCCCACCACCACTTTTTAAATTATTTTATAATTTCTCAGAAGTCTTAACACCATGTCATACATAGACTTACAATTTAGAACTCTCCCAAAATTAAATTCTTCCAACACCCATGAGACTAAGATTGCTACTTTTTGTTGATACTTTTCCGTATATGAAAAACAGAGAAAACCTGTAAAAGCAAATTAATTGGGTGTGACATGAAAAGTCAAGAGGAAGTCAGTTAAATTATACAATGTCATTGCAGTTTTTAATTATTATTTTTTATTGCAATAATTTGTGAAATACATAGTAGAGCATTACCAAATCTAAACTATTAGTTTAATCCCCAATTAACGTGATTTATTGATGCATATAACTTAATAGAAGGCAATACAAATTATGAGATTATGTATGTTGGCCAATAGCTTTTACTATAAAATACTAGAAAAGTAAATATACATTGGCCTGGAAAACCTGCGGAAGTAAAATCATTTTAAAGTGTAGGCCTTATCAGTGCTGTTTGAAAGAGTACAAAATAAATAAATTTTATCAGAAGAAATCAGCTGAGTTTAAAATTTTAATCATCCCAGCCACTCCCCTGGATGATTTATTTCAAAATGAAAGGACACCAGAATGTACGGCCAATGTTTAATCACTAGCCTTAAGTTACATTATAGTATGTAGGGTATCTGTCGAGAGGCCCAGAATAAATTCAAAATGTGATTAAGCCTACAAAAAAAGCCTCGTAATGGGTTGTTTTGCATACCACTAATAACTGACTTGCAATGCAAACTATCAATAGTTGTGTTTTTACTTAAAACGTTAAAAATAACATTCTTTGTGTGTTTGAAAGGTTTTTCCTCGATTAAATATTATAAGAAGACATTTTGATGTGTAAAAGTTTTAGTTTTCCTCTCAGGTGTTTTATTCTCTCTACTTACAGTATTCTTATTGTAAGTTGTGGATAGCCCTGGCATTCAATAAGACCCGTGGCGCCCACATAAATGTAAGAGATATTTTTTTGGTTGTGTGCACTAAATACTAACTACAATTTTAAAAACTAAAAATATCTCCCAAAAGCATCAGATCATATTTAAATTACCACTCTAAAAAGTTTATAGAGGCATTTAGTTTTCAAAAATTTGTTAGAGGAAAATCACATCTACAAGTGAGGAACATTTAAAGAAGCTTTTAGAAAACTCCAAATTTAAAAAAAAAAAATCTTCTGGGTGAGAGCCACTCCAAATAACTTCTAGAAGAGTATAATTTTCGTAAATTTTTTGGAGAAGGGCTTCCGATTTCGCTTTCGGCTTGCGAACCAGGATGTTAAAAACACCACAAATACCCCTGGATAGTATCATTACTTATAGAATAAAAATATAGACGGGGCCTACCCATTATTTTTAAATGTTGACCGAAAAAAATTACCACGTTCTTCTCCACAAAAGTTCCCACTATATTGTTACTGTATATTTTGACAAAGGACATACAAAAAAGTACCATCCAGGAAAAATAAACCTCCTTCAAATAGCTTCAAAAGTCATCCAGGGTCTAAAATTTTACCCGGTCAGGGCCTACGGACTAGTTGAGCCCCCCCACTTTCAATCTTCCGGGGCCCCTGGGAATTTCTAAAGCAAATTTTTCAAAAGTGGTTGCCTCTAGTAGCTATATGGAGTTTGAGGAAAAAGCTATCTTTCAGCTTCATATTCGAGAATATCAGAAGGGAGTGAACTAAATCTAGAGGGGTGAAATTTATTCAAGGAAGGAGAAACAATTATTTCCAGGGGGGACGAGCAGTGCCCCTTGCTTCCATCATCACTGGCTATTCCTCACTATGACAACACAAACTATAGAAGGACTTTGATAGAGAGAAACTTTTATCAAATACAAACATAATTTTTTTAGTCAAGATTGATATTATTCAAGTATAACTATACTAATAGGTCTAATAAATACAATCACATGATTAAAAGTGAAGTTTATGGAAACACATCAACACATATGGTTGTGATTGAACTTCGACCTTTTGAGTTGGGAGTGTAGACAAACTACACCAACTATACTGTTTAAAAGTGAGAAGTTTCAAGTTTTAGTATTTATTCTTCTTGAATTGAAAAATACATTTACAATAAAACACTATCCTAAATGAGCCACAACACAAAAGATCACAGGATATACAATTTATATCTAGATTTGTGTATCATATGTTTCGAGGTCATCACCCGTCACTGCCACCCGTCAGGTTACATTTGAATCAATTTGAAAGAATGTACAGTAAAGAGGGATTAAAAAACTGACACAAAAAGGCTCTTACATTTGAAGGGTACAGGGGGGGAAAGGGGAGGAGTTCAATTTTAACTCAAATTTAGTCAGTGCTTCCATCTGTTAGACAATCATGAGACCTTTATAATGCACTTTAGATTATGGTTAAAAAAAAGGTCTGTGTCATATTTAAATTAATTTAAAAAAGAAAAATCTTTTCTAAGGTCCTTATAGGGTTTGAGATATCAAAGTTGTTGGCCTGGAAAATGTGAGTAGTGTAACTTCCCCTCTTTTACCTCATGCCGAATTTCGAAAATAAAAACATAGTTTACATTTCCCCTGGACAAAGAGATAATGACTGCCTCTTGAAAAAATAATTGACCATTACCTCTCAATCCCTCGACCTAGACTTTGTTCCATCGGTACTCATCGGGAGGAAGTGTGAAATGTGCAATGTAACTTCTAGTGGTAGCAGTGTAAAGTGTGAACTGTGTTCCTCTTTTCATTGTAAAAGACATATTGTTGCTGTCACCCTCATCATGACAAGAATATGTTATATATATTGTGTTTGCGCCCTTCAATTCGCTCCTATCAGTCTTCCCTATATCTTTTTCCACATATAACAAAATCTATCCCAAAAAGTGAAGAGGTTTTCCTTTAAAGAGATATATTTCACCAAAGAGTGCATCGAGCACAAGTCTCACCCACAAGGGGTCCAAGGTATGACATTAACAATGGCAATAAAACTATTTTTTTTTAAATTAATTTAAAGAACTTTATTCTTATATATTTCTCTTATTTGTTTACATAGTCGGTGGAGTGGAAGTCCCATTACGTTGAAATAATCTCCTTCGATTTTTTCGATCAAAGACCCACCAATACCTTGAATACCATATCCTCCGGCCTTATCTCTGAAAATAGAGAAAGATAAAACATCTAGATTATATAGGGGAAAAAATCACATTTGTCTAATAATAAACCATATGTGTGTACATGCCATGTATAATTGTTGGAAAATATGGGATTTTTTTTAGCACCGTGTTTTACTACTCATGCGGGTTATGCACAAATAAGTTTATTAATCAGGGATAACCATTTATCATCTCATTATGTTATCAGAGGCTAAGTATTAAATTTTATTAATATATTATCTCAATAATTTAAAGGCCTAAGTTTACTAAATTACTCAAAATTTAACTGGCGATTTTATAGTTAAATAATTAATATCTTAACATAACTTCTAAATAGCTACTTTAAATAGCATTAAAATGTTTTGTAAAAATTGAACAAAAATTGGAAGGATTGATGGCGAAATCGACAGGTGAGTGAATATATCTCGAAGAGTAGTTGGATGTATGTGGACTATTGTAAAAAATGAAGTAGTATTGAAAGAGGCAAAGATGGCAGCATGTAAAAGTGTGTTAGTACCAACAATGTTATATGGATGAACTTGGAATGAGATATCTAAGAAATGTATATGGAAAAACTCAAATGGACAAAGTCAGTAATGAATGGGTGCTAAAGGAGTGTGGTTTGAAAAGGAATCTAATAGGTCAATGTAAAAGCAGCGTCTTACGTTAGTTTGGGCATGTTGAAAGGATGAGTGTGGACCGAGTGACAAAGCAAATATATGAAGGTAGAGAGAGTGGATCAAAAGGAAGGAGTAGGCCATGTAAGATGTGGTTAAATGTGGCAGACGAATGTGTGAAAAAAAACCATTAAGAGTTTAAAAAATAAAAGAGCATGTATGTCTCGGTGTATGGATGTTGTTGAAGCGAAGGGAATATTCAAGGATAGGGAAGTGTGAAGAAAGTTAGTGAGGATGGATTAAGTAAAGAGTTGTTTTTGAGCTAAATGCACAGCTTATTACCAACTCTGTCAGGGAATGCCGTGATTAAAGTCTGTTCAGTGTAGGAATTGTTTTCTAAAAGGCCTTTCTCCCTACCAGTAATCTATTATATAGTAGGATAAAGGTAGGAAAAAAGACCTCTCAGAGAGTAATTCCTATCGTGAATGGAGTATAGGTACGTATGCATGTATGTTAAAATGTAAATATCTGAAAAGAACATGCAAGAGCTTCCGAGTTACTGTGCCAGCTTAGCGGCGAGTGTAAGTGGACAAAGAGTGAGTAACACATCAGGGGCCAGAGTCCTCGATGTTTCACCAACTCATGCCATCTCTGTCGTATTTACACGATCACTATCAATGAAAGGACTAACTGTCTCTTTATCTGTGTCTATATATATCAGGGGAAAGTTGGCCTACCCTCAAAATGTACTTTCTTGCTCTGCATTTGAATATAATCTACAGGAGAAGATAATATAAATTCTGTTGTGATAAAAGAATGTGCTGATACAATATGTAAGCCCTTGTGTGACATTATTAACTGTTGCTTCAATACAGGAATATATCCAGAACATCTGAAAGTCGCTAAAGTTATTCCATTTTACAAGTCTGGTGACCCCACTTTAATTAACAATTATAGAACAATTTCTCTATTGTCTAATATTGGTAAAATATTTTAAAAAGACATCCACAAAAAGGTTGATAAATTTCTTGGAGAGAAATAATATATTATGTAAAGAGCAAGCAGGATTCAAGAAAGGGAAATCAACACAAAGTGTGTTAATTAACATGACAAATCAATTATATGACAAATTATATGATCTTAACTTAGCCTTAGGCATCTTCATTGATTTATGTAAGTCGTTTGATACCGTATATCATGTCACTCTTCTTTGTAAAATGGAATATTATGGCATAAGAGGTATTGTACTTCAACTTTTTCAAAACTATCTATCAAATAGAGGACAATATGTTCAAATAAACAGATCTAGTCAGATATAAGACCAATATTATGTGGTGTTCCCCAAGGCTCTATTTTGGGACCTACCCTATTTCTTATATATATTAATGATTTACCTAATTGTATAACACAATCTAAATACCTATTTATTTGCTGATGACACTGCTATAATTAATTTTGGTAAAGATAATGCATCAGTACATAGAAATTTACAGAGTGATTTAGGGGGCTTATCAACATGGCTTAGAGTGAACAGATTAACTTTGAATGTCACAAAAACTAAATATATGAAATCCTCAATCAAGTCCAAGCAACAAGAAAATGAAAATATTGATATAAAAATAAACAAAGAAAAAATTAAGCAAGTAAAATGCGTCAAATACCTGGGCATAACTTTAGACGATAACCTAAAATGGGTCTCGCACATCAGGTCTCTAAGCGAGACTCTCTTGAAATATATTGGTGTTTTCTCTAGGCTAAGACATATTTTCCCAGTATCGATTGTAAGAAATTTGTACTTCACACTTGTCTACCCCCACCTTTTTTACGGGATTGAAATTTGGGGACTCACACAAACCATCTTCAACCACTAGTATTATTAATGAAAAAAATGGTCAGAATTATAATTTTTTCAGATTTCAAAGCATATAGTACACCATTGTTTAGGTTACTTGGATTCTTGAATATGAGACAGCTAATTAAATAGAAGATGTTAATACTAATGTATGATATCATACATTGTATAAATACTTCAACTTGCTTAGATTTTAAATATGTTGATCTAAGCTTATCAACCAGAAATAAGACCACAAAAAAACTAATAGTGCCAAAAGCTAAAACTAGTTGTTTTATGAGATCAAGCTTTAATTGGAATGGTGCAAAGACTTGGAACTCATTGGACCAAAATATTAGATATTTATCAAAATTTAAATTTAAATCAACCTTATATTATTCTTGACGATCCAGAAGTGAGCTATTAGTTTTATTATTTAGCACCGCGTCTTACTACCCGTTCGGGTTATACGCTTAAGTACTAATTACACTAATGGATTAGGAATTGGGAAGATTGAATTTAGAGGAAGTGAACCCGCATTTGCGTGGAGGGAGAGTGGAAAACCATTTAGGAAAAACCATCCCCAGTTCACCCGAACGAGATTCGAACCTCGATCTCCCCGTCCTCGGTGGTCTGGCTCAACACGACTGGCGCGTTAGCCAACTACGCCACCGAGGCGGGTTGAGCTATTAGTATTAGTACTGATAGTAATAGTAATAATACTAATCATCTTAATAGTATTAATAAAAATAACAACAGAAGAAGATCCCTATGATTTTGTAATAATCGACTACACAATTTGTTTGATACTATCATCTAGTTATAAAAGTATACTTTAGTCTAGGTGTAACAATACTTTTCAAATCAAAATACTCACTGTGTCAGATTAACACCTTATTTATAGAGAAAACAGTTTATTTTATTTTATTAGTTATGTACTTTATTTTTTATCTTGTCTATCTACAATTTTACACCTTCAGCTCTATATTCTATATACACATTAAGAGGTGCATTAACCAAATTTTATGTAATGCCTCTAGAATAATAATAATAATAATAATAATAATAATAATAATAATAATAATAATAATAATAATAATAATAATAATAATAATACATGAATATCTCTAAACTTGAAATTAAACTGTAAATTGTAATAGTCTGTAATTTGTATTGTATGGTATTGGAATGTATTGTATTAATTGATTAATAATAATAAACTCTCTCATATTGTGTACTATTATTAACATATTTACTTACAAAATATTACATTACCTACATCGGTTGTCATGCCTAACCACTAATATGATCCTAGTTTCTAAAAACATAACATATATTCAAAACTATGAAAACATGTATCAAAGAGTTGTGTCTATAGAATTTTAGCTAGTGTTATAGGCCAGCTGTAGATAAAAACCTATGCATCTGAAACTTGTGTAAAGTTTCACTCAAATACTAATGTGTAGTGTTTTATTTGGGGTATTTAATGTGCACTTTCTGAAACGAATGATTGTATCAGCGCATGACTTACAAGCTAAATTAACTCTAAAACAGACAGGAATTGAACCTGCAAACATTAGTTAAGTAAGCAAGCGCAATATAGACTCTATTAAAGTGTTAGGTTAATTTTATGTTGAAAATAAAATAGGTTAAATTAACCATAAAAATGTATTTGGAATAATGTTCTCAAAGTCAAAGAATATAAAAATCAATTTGAATGTAAATTTAAAGAGAATACACAGGTAGAAATGTTTTAATAACATATTTTATCCCACTTTTAATTTAATTTTATTTAGAGATGGGTCAGATCTTAGATTTCTTGAATCTAAATCTCAAATCAAAATCTTAACTTTTTTTTAAATCTCAAATCCAAATTCGAATCCTTGGACCTTTAAAAATGTACAATTATAGTTAAAGGGAAAATATTTAAAATTTAATTCAAAAAAGAGGTTTTTAAGGCTTGGTGTCATTTAAAAGTGATATTTTGTTTGACATGTTTATTAGATACATCAAAAAAATCAAAAGGAACTTTTTTTTTGGTAAATTAATTTTATTAATAAAATTTTATACTTTTTATGATTTTGCTAGCTTACACAAGTATATATAATTCCTTTTAACTATTGCTTAAAATTGTTATTTGAAGTTAAGGTCCTCATAATTTTATTCGAGATACTTTTTTCAAATTTTTTACTAAATCTCAAATCTCTCAAATACCTTAGGATTTGAGGATTCAAGAGTCTCATCACTAATTTTATTTCATGAGAGAATCCCTTTACTGTATAAGGTTCTTAATGTGTTAAAAGTGTCACTCACAGCGGTTCTCCAGTATCGACATAAGCCTTGATGACATCTAGATCCAACTTGTCGAAATACACTTGAGTACTCTCATAGAATTTTATAGTTGAAGATCCTGTGTTTAGGACCACACCAGTGTAAACTGTGTGAGGGCGGCCACTCAGTCTGGAGGGGGAAAAAAAAAGAATTCTAAAACCATCTGGAGAGTTCAAATATGTTCACATAATTTGGTTAGAAAATATTATATACATATTCAAAAATTCATATTCTCATGAAGTTCAAGATAATATGGTGGTCTTGTCTGCCTGTCTGTGTGTGTCCCACTTAAAGATTTAGAACTATTTAACTATAATGGATGTATTTCAATCTAAATTGAAACACACTGGTGATACCATCAGTTTATATTTTTCAAATTGGTGTAGGTGCTTGTTTAAAAGTATGTACCATCTCACCAGCTGTGTTGTATCATAGTGCAGTAACCTGGATAGTCTCAATTAGAAAACATCTGGGCTTTTCATAAGGTCTTCCCGAGGGGTTTTTGGAATTAGATATCCAACCCTAAGTTTAAGGGTAGTTTAATGAAGAGCAAAAAGTGAACAAATCAATTTTCTCGAAATTCGCTCTACCAATTTTGATTAAATTTTATATTAAGACACTGTTTATAATTATAAACAAGATGTAAATTTTCATTTTCATGAAAATGACTTTGAAGGTACTTTACATGTGGGAAATGTTCCAATTTTGATCATTTCTCCGCAACTATTAGAAATACAAAATAGCTTATAGTTATAAAATTGTATACTATTAAAGATAAAAATCATTTATTTGAAATGCTTTTTCATAAAACTATAATTTCTGAGATATAAGCATTTATGTATACTTTTTAATTCAAGCCTTTGAAAATGAATTTTATTCTTATGCCCATTGGTGGAAAAAGATATTTCTCTTTTCTCAAACTTTCTGTAACTGTGTTCCTAGTTCCTAATGTCATAGAGTAAGTTAGTTACAGTGTATATTATTAAATTTCATTTATGATCTTAGGTGTAGTGTTTCTACAACAATGTATAGACAATGTATTTCATTTCACAAATCTTATGGGATTTTAGTAAATGTTATTTTAAGATAAAAGCGAGAGAAAGTCTGTGAGGTGCAACATACCATTTATTTCCATGTTATTTTAATATTTGGTATTTTTTTGTACACATATGAATGCTGAAATGAACCAACTTTGAGCATTGACATACTAAGTTACAGTCCCCGGGTTCGATTCCCGTGTCCAGGTGTCATTTTTCAATTTTCACAATATATCTAGATGGAGTAATCCTCACTAAAAGCATAAATAATAGCTTTGGCTATTTGATTCTTAAATATGCAATCCCTTACAATTATAATAAATGTACAAGTGGCAGCAATAAGCCAACTACCGAGTTGAAGGTGGCTGCGTTATCTGATAACTTATGATCTTAATAAAATCACACATTTGTAGATGACGATTTCTGCACGTCCATCACAGACTCTGCCTTAAAATATAAGTGAAGAATTACCCTGGGCACGGGACGATTCCTGAATAGCTCAGTGTTTAGAGCATTGACGTACTAAGCCAAAGGTCCCAGGTTCGATTCCTGTGTCCAGGTGTCATTTTTCAATTTACAAAACTTTATCATTGCCTAGTAATATATTTAGAAACAAACATGATCAAAACTTAAATAAATCAACATGAAACTCAAACTGAACCAAATCATAATATGTGGCCTTGACCTTCAGGCAGCTATAATTATGTAAATGGCATGCACCATGGTTACTTATGTCCCATATAAACACCCCATAATGTAGGGGTGTGCAAATTCCACTTTTAAAATTTGAAGCGAGGTTGTATTGAATAATATGATATACTCTCAAAGATGGATTGAAGTTTGAATATTTAAAAATATGTTTAAGGTTGGTTAAAAATATAATACTTTATTCCAAACATAATTAATATATTTCGTGTTAAATGATAAATTAAGTTATCAACACAAAATGTAATTTAATTTTTTTTATCTTTTTTTTTAAACTAACACTAATTTTTGATAAAAATACTAGCAGACAACGAAAAAAAAAAAAANAAACCAATAAATATGTGTTAAACTTTTTTTTTTTTGCTAACTCTTTGTAATTGTTAAATTCAGAATTTTACTTTTGAATCGAAGTCAAAGTTTTCGAAGCTTTATACACCCCTACCATAATGTGTACGACATCATGCAGTATTTAATTCTCCAAAAGGTCAAGTGTTGTTTAGATATTTTTAACAGAAAAACATAATCATGTTTAGTAATGCCCTTGCCATTTTTCCCTCAAGTGGCCCATTAAGACACAAAATATGAGGTACGTGAGTATGACAAACCCTCAAGAGAGTGTGACACAATTCACAACATCCTCCCAAATCAATGAATGATAAGTGTAATTGTTATGTAATCGGTAATATTACCTATTTTTGTTGCTTAATATCCATAGACCATGACAAGTTTAAAACCATTAATGATTATTTATTAAAAAAAAATACTGCATTTAAAATGTATTCTGTAAAAGTTACCTTTAACCAGTCGGTAGCCCATTGATCTGAGGGTTTTGGGTTCAATTCCCGGCATGGATGAAGAATTTATCATGGATGAAGAATTTATCATTGATGAAATTGAAACTTTCACTTTTAAGTTAATGAATTAACAGTTTGTGGACTGGGAGTTATGTATTTTCTAGAATTAAGTTTGCAAGTTTTGTGCTGATATAATCAGTTGGTTCAAAGAGTTGAAATAAAAATAGGCCTAATACTCCAAATAAATAAATATATTATCAGAAAAGTTTATATTTTTGTAGCATTTGGCTACAAGCATAGAAAAGTCGAGTCAGGAAAATATACAACTTACCTTGTTTCACCGTCCCTGCGTCTTGGCCTACGAGTCGGAGAGAAGAACAACAACACAACCGAGATTAATCGCGCCACGATATAGACTAGCCGCTGCCTTCAAGGTTTGAACCACTAGAGTGCGCCACATAACCAAAGACGGTCCAAAGAGCTTAAAATGTGAAGAGAGGTTGTTCTACTATAATCTAGAAGATTCCAGCTGTTTGGAGTGTATTGTAGAAGTTATTGTTGTCACGTGCACTCCTCCCCTTTGTGATCCATATGTTTTCCCCTACCTTGTATCCTGTTCTCCAATGTTCTCTGGGGTTTGTATATACAGTGCCAGCGGGGCTGCTTGTCGGCACTCTTGGACTTAGCTTGGATGGAGGAATAAGAAGCAAAGGCTTCAGATAGTTAAAATGTAAGATCAAAATTCTTTTTCGACTTGGTATTACTAAATAATTATTAAACTTTTATTTTGTACTTTAAAACTTTTCAAAATTTTTTTTCAGCAATATAGCATTAATTCAGCAATGGGAAATTTATGATGCATGTAGATCTCAGATCGATATTGAACTTTGGGTGGATTAATATATGGATATCGATACTTGATTTATTTTTATGAATATCGATAGTTTTGAATTGTTTTTATGGGTATCAATTAGTTGTGAGGAGATAACTTCTGTTCTGATTATGAGACGGATGAATATTATTATGAGGGCTAATATTAGTATTTTGTTGTTCTCTTTAACTAACGTTGGTTTTATTGTTTATAAATATAACAAAACAGATTTCACTTATAGTTAAATATTCAATTCTTGATAATGTCTATTGACCTTAAGATTGTGCAATTTAGTTAGGATTTAGTGTATAATGGGAATATGTATAGAAGATTTAGAAAAGTTGAGGGAAATTTAATAAATTATCTTTGTGAATTGTGAAGATAGACTTTATAATGGACATTTTTTAAGAGGGTCGCGTAACCTTACTAGTTATTTCTGTGTGTAAAGGAAAGATTTTATTATTATTGTTCTTTTCTGATGTAATAATCTCGAGTTTTTATAGGCAATCTTGATATTTGTTTAGCATTAATTCCCCTAAATCTTATAGAACTCTATTCGTTTGCCAACTTGGCTATCATTGTAAATGTTTAATATCTCTATATATTGTTATATATTATTCAAAATATCTATATATTTATACTAATATATTTACTTATGCTATTTATCAATAAATATCAACAAAACTACTTTAAGTTTTCTTTAATGTTTGGAATAGAAACAATACCCTTAGGTTATATTTATGTTTTCCTTATCTCTTTCATTATGGGTACTTATATTTAATTTTTCTTTGAGGACGACCGTCAATATATCATTCCCGCAACTGGTGTGAGTTGCGTGTTCTGAGTTTCGTATGTTGATTCTCAGGCATTCAAAACAAGAACTCCAGCCACTCACTCCTATTGCCCCTTTTTCTGCCCCCTTGTTCTTATTCATTTGGACCTCTTATTGTGGTTTAGTTTTGCAAGGATGGTTCATTTTTACATATTCCTTGCAGTTTTTTGTAAAGTTTCAATTTCAATTTGCAAATTGTGAGTTCCACCAAAACTATATGTTTAACCATTTTATCTCATTTCCAAATGTAAAATTTTTTAACACCATTTTGCAAGTATTTTTCATAGTTTGATCAACAACTAGGTAAAATTTTATTTGCATTTAACATGGTATAAAGCTGACATTTATAACCAGAATATATTTAAGTGTTTTTACCTTTCAAGCATAGCTATGGCCTTTTCTTTGTTTTCAGGTTTTCCTAAAATAGTGCCATCGATGGCTACTATTGTATCGGCACCAATGATTAGATCTGGTGAGCTCGCATTTCTTTCCAATCGTTCCGACACTTCCTTCACTTTGTTATAAGCTGTGGCTACTACAAAGTCTCCTGGACATTTGTATTTTCTTGGATCCAGATCCTCTTCATATTGAGACACACATACTTCAAATGGCAATCCCTTAAATATTAAAAATAATTGCAGTTAGTTAAAAACTAAGATCCAACCTTTTTATGATTATTATTTTCATGGCGAAAATAGATAATACTTAAAGGGTTGCCCTCTTTTTTTTAAATACCAAATTCCCTGTATTTTCCAAAATAAATTCCAATTTTCAAGACAATCTAGATTCTAGAGCAGGCGTGTCAAACTCGTTTGATCGTAATGGCCAAATTTAAAATACTGAAAATGGCACATTTCAAAAATTCTTACTCATACAAAAATAAGATTAAGATTATATAGTAAGATATGGTACTAAAATAAAAAATATATATATAAATACATTTTTAGACTTACTGTTGACCCTAACCTCTTTTTTTTCCTTACAGAAATAGGGAATATTTTATTTGCAGCAGTGGGATTTAGTAGGGAGTCGAATCAAAATACTCATCAGTTCTGGTTCTCGTTTCGGCTCTCCAAACAAAATTTTAAAGGTTCTGGTTCCTGAAAATTAAAAGTTCCTATTCTTTTTGGTTCTTAATTAGGTTCTGGATTTTAAATATTTACATTTATTAGTTTTGATACCATCAACATATTCATAAACAGAAAAAAATTAAAATATAATATATTACAGAATACAAGTTATTTATAGAAAAAATACAAATAATCCAAGGGATCATTTTATTTTATTTTTCTTTGACAGAACTCTAAAAAATAATAAAAATATCACCTCTGTAGTGTAGTGGTCATAGTTTCTGGCTACAGATCTAAGGTCTCAGGTTCGATCCCTGGTGCTTCCAAATTTTCTGTGAAACAGTGGATCTGAAATGGGGTCAACTCAGCCTCATGAGGACTTAACGGCCAAAGGGATCACTGTGGTGACTAGATGACACCCTATATTCACAGAGGTTGGCACTATTTTTGCCAAAAGACAACAGATGCTCGGTTGGTATGGCTTTATTGCGGGCTGATGCCATTGAGTTTTTCTTATAATTAATGAAAATGATTTCTTTTTTTTTAAATTAATACATAAAAAACTATTTTATTTTCAATTGAAAAAAGGTAAATCAATTAAATTATCTAATGCTGGTCTTATGCAGCCAAACCAGCTACTTACCATGTCGGGAACAAAAGTAAACAAATAGTGTAGACCTATATGATTTTAATTTATTTGTGAAACATTATATCAGCTATATAATGTATCTGACAATTATTTATTTAAAGAAATTCCACAATGGGTAATATTTATTTTGCCCCATCTATCAATTAATAATCAAGTATTAATCAAATTATAAAAAATACTTCCAACTCCAGACACAATTGAACACAAACTTTGGACAGTGTACCTATAATTCAATATTTGGAGGCAGGGTGAGTAGATTAATAATTTGTGACCCCTCCCTCCCTTTACCATCCCAAGCAAACTGGCCATCCAACAACTTAAGGCAAATCGTGCATGTAATAAATTCGTCATGGGCCGAATTTATTTTTCAACGGGTAAAAATGATAAAATGAACCCTTCATAGAACCCCTTCCCTTACAAAATTACTGAAATATACCTGCATTGGCCACCAAAGAGCCAGTTGAGCTTGGACCTTTGTGGAGGTCGGATCTATGTTTCTCTTGAGCTCAAATTACTACCATTTATTTTAAATCTGTAATTGAGTCATTTTAATAAAAAACTATGAAGTTTGAACCCCCAAGTTTAGTGATTCCTAGAAAACATTCCTTATCTTTCCGACTTAGTTGTGTGAGGCAGTAAAGGACTGCTGGTTGAAGAGAGCTGGTGAGGGGAGGGGGAAGGGTGTTGGTTGCACACACCAATGATTCAACCTAAAGGCTATACATGAGTTTCTTGTGACTGACAGCTGAATGAACATAAACAGATTACCTACCACTACACAAAACCGATTACAAACAAATAAACCATCAGAGAAAATAAAGATATCCTATCAGCATCAAAATTCCTGAGAAAAGGAGGAATTTTATTTGAGTAAGATAAAGTTTCAGAAAGAAGTGCATAAAATGCAATTATAAATTATTGATTACTTGTATAAAGTTTGAACCTGTAAGAACCTTTGCCAACCCAATAGTAAATATCGATTTAGGTTCTTAAACAATTTACTTTTTGGATTCCTGTTCCAGTTCTGGTTCCTTAAAAATAACTTAATTCTGAATATTGGTTCTGGTTCCGGTTCAACTCCCTGGTATTTTGTGCTAAGCTTTCAACTATGTGATGACTTCCCTTTCTGATGACAAACGCATGTCTGTAAACCGTAATATGGTTCATCATAAAGTCCGCGGGCCGCACAAAATCATGGATTGAGCCACATGAGAGTTTGACATTCCTGCTCTAGAGGTCCGGGTAGTATAGAGGAGGGTAATCATTTATTTAAATAAAATTGACCAGTTTGTAGTGGTGTTTAAAATATAATGATTTGAAATAGGGGATATATATATATATTAAAACTTAGTTATGTTGCCACAATTCACAAATATTTCAATATCTATTTTAGTCTCGTGCAAAATTCCCAATTTTTTTTTTTCCTAAATACAAACAATTTTCTATTTTTTCCCCAGATCTTATGGTTTTCTCGATGTGTGGTAGCCCTTTTTTGATGAAGGCCAGATCCAACATAATGTTCCTAACTAGGCTACTTAAGATCACTAAAAATTTGAAGTTCAACATCATATTCTGGCACACAATCAGTGCAAGTCTGAAAGCAAGTTTTTTTTCTAGTCTTTTGTTTCTTTTATTTTTTAGAGATGTCTCTTAAAGAGTCTATTTTTATAAAGGAATCTACTTTATTGGGCTATAATGTAACTCGTTTAACTTTTTCAATAACTACACAACTCCAAGGTAGGAAGTTGTTTTAATTTCAATTACTAGCTTGTGATATACACCACACAGCAATATTAAATTAATATATAAGGATTTTAAAAGGAAGTTCAAAACTTTCATTAGTTTTCATAAATAGGCCTACCTACTCACCAGTCACCTCAAATTTGTTCAGTATACCTTCCGGAGATATCGTGTACAGTGGTACAAATACCAAGGTTAAGGTGTTGAGGTGACAACATTTGTGAAAAGTTTGCTCGGTGGTTGGCAGGGTGTACAGGAAAAAATCTAAAGGAGAAAAAATAAATAGCCTAGGGGATAAAATTATGAGACTCCTCCTCCACACCCCTCTTAAATAGCGCCTAGACCTGTGTTTTTTTAGCACCGCGTCTTACTACCCGTTCGGGTTGTACACCTAAGTACTAATTACGCTAATGGATTAGGAATTGTGAAGGTTGAATATAGAGGAAGTGAACCCACATTTGTGTGGAGGGAGAGTGTAAAACCATTTAGGGGGAAAAAAAGTTCACCCGAGCGAGATTTGAACCTCAATCTCCCCGTCCTCGGCAGTCTAGCTCAACACGAAACTAGCGTGTTAGTTAATTACACCCCCGAGGCGGGTCCTAGACCTGTTTAATGATCAAAAAGTTACCAACACAAAGTCTTCTAAGTGTCCTTGGGAGGAGGAAGGGGTATTGACACAGAAGGGGTCCTGAGACAACACAAGTTTTTTTTTCTTGAGCGTCACTAATCTTGGACATAATAAGTCTAAACATAGGACTAAGTGTCTGTCTGTATTGTAAATGTGATAAATAAGCTAAGTTATTTGAAAAATGAAATATTTTACCACACTAGATAATATTTCCTTTCTTCTTGGTGATGAGCTAGCCAAAATAATCTTTTGCTTCTTTAGAATGCCCATTATAGGTTCCAACATTTTGACACAATGTCTGAAAAAAAAAAAAATTGCAGTATTTTGACGCAATTTTTACAGTAGAGATTAATTTTTTCATATTTTTATCTATTTTATTTATTTTTCTTTCTTTGAGATACCGGTATTTAACATGTACTTTCTGAACTGAATGATTATATCAGTAGGCCTACACAAGCATTTTTATGAGAGAGAGCAAAAGGGCCTATCAATTTTGCCGAGAAAGATATTTTTCCCATACCTTCCAGGGTTCTTTTAAAGGACACAAATGACATGTGACTGACTGCTTTACTTTCCCTTCAAGGAAGTTGTGATATAGATTTTTATCGCTCAAGAAAAATTAGTAGACCCAGACAGGGTTTGAAACCACAATCATCGGCTCCTGAGGCGAACACTTTACCCCAAGACCACTTTAGTTACTAATGATTGATGGGTGTAGTCACACAGAAAACTAAATTTTGGTTTGAACCAAGAATTAAATAAGGTTTTAGGTGAAAAAAAAAATTAATCACGTACACTTAATTAAGTTTCGATGAGTATAATCACATATTAAGTAGCCTATTATTGGTACCATAAATGAAATGTAAATAGTTTCTCAAAATAATTTTTAATAACTATAGACAGGGTCATCAAACGAAAAATAGATTTGGGTCAAAGATAAGAGTCTTTGCTCTAAACCACCAACAATAATCACAAAATAATTTGTAATTTATTTTACAATGTCCCCAACAAAGCTCACACCATCTTCTATTTATTTTAAAAAGCTTTTATTTAGGCCTAAGAATCGTATATCAATTCAAATATCAATTTAGTAGGGCCTATCTAGTGTAAAAATTTATATGAATGTCTATTAATAGGGCTTTAAGTTATATGTAGCTTTTTGTGAAAAAGGACAAGTATTAGGCCGTTTTGCGTGGAATTTACTCGCCTAGGAACTCTCTCATTTTCCATCACTAGCCTTACTTCCTCTACTATCTCAACAAGTTTCCCTACTAATCAACCTTGAAATTGAATCCAAAATACATGCTTGATCCAGAATTAGTGAACTTGTTAGATACCCAAGACTCAACATTTTATCTGGTTAAGTACATCTAAAATCGTATTACCGGTAGTTTAGTTTTAATTTGATAAAAGAAGGCTACTGTAGGCCTACTATATTAATAAATTTTACAGTATTTATTTTTTTATCATTAAAATAATCATATTCTTGTGTGTATTAGTGATGGATAGGTACAAATAATTTACAGTATATAAGTTACTGTGATTTATAACAAAGAAAAAGTCTATAGAATCAAGCCACTTTTTAGCTCTTTATTTTTTTTAAATTGGGAAATCGTTTGTAGGTGTTCACTTAATTAACACACTTTATTCTAGTTACCAGTGCTTAGTGAAGTTTTTCTAATAAACAATAACTATCCTATTAGGTCTATACAAACTTTTATAAACATAATCAAGTCTATGCAAGTATTTTTCATATCAATGAAAATAATATGAGAAGGTACCTAACAATATTGATTTTAAAACAAAAGTTTGCTAATCAAGACAGTAAAAATAGTTTCCCCAACAAACAAAAAATTTAAAACTAGTTGGATACAAGGACTAATGTTGGGGGGTTGGTAAAATTGGTATTCATAAGGCTCCTTCAAGCATAACTTTAATAATAATGTTAGTTTATGATTATAATTTTAATTATAATAAGAAGACTTAAAAAATAATAATTTTAAGTCATAAATATGTGTTAGAGTAATTTACAATCTATGCTAAGGGAGGAGCAGACTTTCACCCCAATCCCCTCCCCTTTCCCTCTAGCCAACACTGGTTAAAATTCATTCAAAACTCTTGTGCTCCTTGCACACAGAACAGTTTTTTGCCGTAGCCGTACACGGCACCGTGTAGGCTACGGCAGATTGCCATGGTACCAGCACGGCAAAATTTCAATCATCAAATGACATCAATTAATTCCAGACAGTCAGTACAATGGGTTGCAGAAGGCAATTACTTTGTATTTATTATATTTACGAAAAAAATAAGACAATTTAGAATTTGGTGGGTTCATTCTTTGAATGTAGGGTGGAACGGAGTGAGAGCATTTGTGACATTGTTCACAGAATTGCAAGAGAACAATGCAAAATTCTTCAATTATTTTCGGCTGTCCAAATCGTAGTTTGATGTACTACTACAACGTCAAAGTGGCAACTTAGTTCAGCCTACTCGAAAATGAAGGATACAATTTCACCGGACTTGCAGTTGGGCACTCGACACACGAGTGAAAAGTGATGATGCCAGATGAACGTACAGTAAAATCCCGTGCCATGTGAATAGCTTCATATAATCGTATGCCCTACTGCGACCAGACACGACCACGGCACCGGACTAGTCCAGTGGGGCGCCGTGAGTGCAATGGCAGCCATGTACAGGAAAGAACCGTGACGTGGCTGAACTCACAGGAACGTGCTCTATCCAGCCACAGGAAAAAAAACTTGGTGTTTGCAAGGAGCCTTACACCCAATCTGTTATTGGTGCCATATTATTTTAATGATCAATATTGTTTACACCTGGTTCGGTGACCGCATGCTCCGTCACTCTCGTGTTAGATTATACTACCGATGACAGAGAGACCATGGTTTTAATATCAATGTTTGTTCCAAAATGGTTTTCCACTCCCCCTCAATGGTACTAAAAACTAAAAAAATGGTAACAACCTAATAGCAATGTTGATGATCAATTAATAAATCAAATTTTCTCCAAACTATTACAAACGTTAAAAGAATTTATCTTGTCCTTATTGTGAAACACGGATCAAATGTCGATGAATGTTGAAGTAAAACATCAATATAAAAAAAGGCTTATTATAAACTTATACTCTCTTATCTTTGTTAAAAAAAAACACTTAAATTAATAAATTTTGTGTTATCAATCATGCTGCCAACTTTAATTGTTGAATTCCCGCCGAGCGTAATAAGATTTACCACTATATTTAAATACAAAGAACCCGATTTTTATAAATATTCAATATTAAGGCTACTTTAAATTGAGGTCAATCCAAGCGCTAGGAAAATAATATTACATATCGTGGTGTAAGCAATTTAAATAATTAAAAAAAATAGTATAATGATAGCTATTCATAGTGAAGATCAATTCTGAAAGACAAAGCTAAAGTGTTCTTTATTGATGTTCCAAAATGTATACACTTTGTTTTATTATATTAATTTCGATAGAACGAAACAAGTAAAAAACCAGATCAGTAAATACGAATTGTTGCATTGTTTTATGTTAAAATAAATATAAAAACCTTCCTCATAATTTGTTATTAATTTTCCAATTGGTTCACTACAGCTATCTACTACTGTGTATTCTCATTTGAGCTCTATCTTTTACTTTTTTATGATTGTTCTTGCCAAGACTGTTTTTAGGTATATGCAAAAAATACAGCTACTCAGGAAAGAAAAGTTTGGGAGGCGGCAAAATTAAATTGAAATAAGAAAATTATAGCAAACTTGAATGTAACTAGTAAATAAATTTGTAGCATTTAGCGGGATATATAAGTATACAGTGGCAGCACATGATATATATTTTTTTTTGGTAGGGTCAGGTCAAACCTAACCATTAATAATTTTTTCTCACCACGTGTTAAAATATTAAATTCATTTAAGTTTTCTTATTTTTTAAAAATCATTAGTATTACAAAATCACTAAACAAATCTACAAACAGAAATAATAAACTAATACAGTTGTATATAAATTAAAAAATACCTCTTAGTTTTCTTTGTATATACAACGTGTACCTATCTAAAACATTGCATCAAACTTTGGCAGGCTATTCCTTGGGTGAAAATAGAACAATTCACATCAGCAACCTAGGGTCCATCGTGAATAATAAGGGCGGTATACACCCCAAAGATAGAGATAAAAACGACTGTTGTGTGAAATATTATGAAAACTGCTTAGGGTATTACAACGAATATTTGTATACTACTTATTGAAACCTTGATCATTAATAAATTAAATGTGCTGTTACCGTTACCCACCCCCATTTTGTACAAAAGAGGGGGTTGTAACACTTTTTTCTGTAATAAAATATGTCAGAGTAAGTATTACCGATTTTGACTTAAGAGTACAAAACATGGAGTAAAAATTAAGAAAAAAAGGTGTCTTGAAGAAACTGTCTAGCTTTCCCCGTTCCCCGTACTAATACGCCACGATACTAGCGCGTCAATGTTTGATTACTGTAACTAAGAATTAGCAAGACCCAAATATTTTAGGCCTTGCTCGACTGCCACACAGCAGGCTCGACGCAAGCGCATAAGTGATATTATAATATTTGTCCAAGACGACGCTGGCGGCTGGCAACCCCCTTGGCGCAATACTTTATTGGTTTGTATTCTATTTGCGGTAGTTCATTACTGAACACGTGTTATTCGCTAAAGGTTGGTTATTTATTGTCTTTTTGTGCTTGAATTAGACCTATACTTAGAAATGAACATATTTTTAGTTTAAAGTGTCGATATTTTATAATATATACCTATTTATTTATGTGAAAAGTAAAAATCTTTTCTTAGTATTGTGTGGCCGGCAACATCAAACCACTTTATTAAATTGTGTTGACAATTTTACATTTAGAATTTCACACATAATTCATCCTTATTAAATTTGTATTAGTATGTGCTTTTTAGTGTAACATAGGCCTAGTCTATCTGTATTAAGCCCTAGGGTCGGCTCTTTGTGCATATTTCATAGTTCGGTACCCTTTAATTTGGTATCCTTATGTCGTTCATTTTTCAATATTGGAGTAAACCTTTTTAGAATTTGATTTTTTTGTTTAAAATTTTTAGTTGAAAGATATCTCTAATAGGCTACTTATGTTCAATTTTTCTATGAATTGTAAATTTAAGTTGGATCAATGAAAATAAAAGTTATCAGTTCCTTTACTAGGCTAGGCCTATTATTGATTCTTTATTTTGATTTCCATATCAATGTTCATTTATTTTTTTGATTAGCTATTTATTTAACTGCGTCTTACTACCCGTTCGAGTTATATGCCTAAGTACAAATTAAGCTAATGGGCTAGGAATTGGTAAGGTCGAATTTAGACGAAGTGAACCCGCATTTGCGTGGAGGTAGAGTGGAAAACCATTTAGGAAAAGCCAGCCCCAGTTCACTCGACCGAGATTTGAACCTTGATCTCCCCGTCCTTGGAAGTCTAGCTCAACACGAAACTAGTGAATTAGCTCACTATGCCACTGAGGCAGGTCTTTGATTAGCTCTCCTTAGCCTTTCATAATAACTGTCCTTAAGAAAGTTAAAGTTGATTCAACTTTTATGTAGTGTCAGGAGCAAGGCCGTAGCCAGGGAGGGGTTTTGGGGGTTCAAATCCCCCGCGAAATTTTATGAACAAAATATATATGGTTTTATTTATGGTTTGAACAATATCGAAATTAAGATACAAATACAAATTAGGAGGCTGTGTTACATAAAAAGCACTTCAGAGAGCTTCTAGAGGTGTTAAATATTTAGAAATTTTCCTAGCCTTCGGAATTTTGGGGGTTATTTTACCATAAAAAACTTCACAGAGCTTCAACCATGTTTAATATTTAGAAATTTTCCAAGCCTTCGGCAGTTAGTGAGTTATTTTATCATGAAAAGAACCACTTCAGAGAGCTTCTAGAACTGTTTATCATTTTAAAATATTTCTAGCTTCCAGAAATTGGGGGATGTGCCCACCAAACCCCCCCTGAAATTATTGGCTGGCTACGGCCTTGGTCAGGAGTATTATTATTAATTATTAATTATTATTATTATTATTATTATTATTATTATTATTATTACTACTACTACTACTACTACTAGCACTGCGTCTTACTATCAGTTCGGGTTATACACACTTACGCTAATGTGTAAATGGTAGGGTGATTGTGAGATAAATGGAGGACCTACAGTTTAACGTGGGATTCAAACCACGGTGGAGGCCTGGCATTCCACACATTCACAAGTTGTGATTAATAAACGTCTTGTCAGAGGTGAAGGAAGGGTTTGGCAATCAAATATATCTGTGCCGGGGCTGAGGATTGAACTCCGGACCCCCAGCACAGAAGTCTTGACATCTTACTCCTAGACCGCCAGGTCACTGGTGGGGGGGATTCTATATAAAGTCAATTTGTTAATGTCATAAACTATCCGAAAATAACAAAACCTAATCTTTAAAGCATCAACATTCAAATCTTGAAATATAACCCCACTCAGCAATATGACATCCCATAACTTAGGTGAGTTTTGATTCAAATGTCTATTATAAGACAACACTATTTTTATTTAAATTTTATTTTAGTTTTAATGAATTCTTCGTAACCTTATGAGTGGAATGATGGTGTTAAATTATTTAATACTTGTTATTTTATGTTAAAAAATTGTAATTAGCCTATATGTAGTGCCAACCGGTACCAGTTTTTGGGCACCATCCCACATTAGATAAAATGTGCTGTATCATTTGGGTGAGATTGAAATAGCACCAGGTTAGGTATGTAGTCTGTCATCAATGAAATTAACCTTACTTAAAAGGATAACTATTGCATATAATAAAATTTTATTACTACGGTACTTAACAATAACTTAACCTATCCTTTCATACATATAATGAATTAAAATTTGGAACAGAAGTATTCAAATTAACAGCATAATGGTGGTAGGACACATGTTTGTCAATATTTCTCGGGCCTTTTTCTGACAAAATAAAATAAAAAATCATTTATTTGTTAATGTAAATTAAATACTTAAATGTTGATATTTTGGAAATAAAATTTTGAAAGACTTATATAACTTACTCCACATGGTGGGTACTGAAATAGCTCCATACGGTCCTAACTTGCATTTTTGGTATGGCATTTAAACATAAATAAAACCATTACACATATGTGCATTGAATTTCATTAGGTCTACCTACTTAGGCTTACTGGTACTTGTCATTATTTTCGCTAGATTTGATTATATTTGGGTGCACCTACCCTTGACACATCACTTAGTGTAGGCTTTCCAGCCCATTGTATAGGTAGGCTACTTTAGCTTGGTAAATTGCGCGATCTTATTTCAAAAAGTTAATGTGTTCTATTTTCATATTGAGGGGTTGTTGACCAAGTGAAGTGAGATCCTGTTTTAACTCAACCATTTGACATTTTGTCAGTTTGTTTTGTGATTAGGGCTATTGCCAAATACTTGGACCAATTTGAACTAAATTAATATGAAAGGGACATTTTTTGAGCCTACACCAAACGACATATATACCAATATTTTTTAAAAATATTTACATCTATTGTAAGAGTATTAAACCATGTGGACAACAGTTAAACTCTATGAATATAATATGCTAAGTCTCTTGAATATAAGTTAGTATTCATCTGTTTAACTTGATCACTAAGGAAAAATACTTTCTCCAAATCCAAGGGAAAATTAAAGGCCTAGGCTGTATTTTACTTGAAATCCAAGGAGAAATCTTAAGACTAGTAACGATAATAACACTAAACAATTAACATTAGCATTTTTTGAATGGAGGCAACATGGTCTATTGTTTGTATAACTAGCTACTACAGTTAGTGAAAAATTTCCCAATTGAGCTATAGAATTTTTAAACTATGAAAGCAGATTTATTAAGTCCTAAATTAAGTGATAGTGAAAAATACTCTTCAAAATAGTGTTTATTTCTCTAATATTGATTTGTAAAGGGAAAAAAAGTTAAACTTTTTTTCATTAGAGCTTTCATTGCCCTCACTTTGGCACAAAACCGTCAATAGCCAATGTTGCATTCAAGCTGTGCAACCATTTGTTTTTAGCCCTTTCAGACTTGGGTTGGTTCTGTAAACATACTTTGTATTTTCTCTAAGGAATAGCAATGATTATTTAAATTTAGAATCATCGTCTATTTTTCTAAATTTGTAATACCTGTGAAATCTACTGCATTCTCTCTTAAAGTGAACCTCTACTGTACATTCCTCTAGCTAAATAACAGTTCCAGGCTCTCATAGATCAGACCCACATTGGTAGGCTCTTTGCTGCTCCCGATATGGGTTTTCTGCTTCTCACATTGTTTGCTAACTTCCTTCTTGCCTAGCACTAATTTGCTTCCTTCTCGCCAGACAATAGTTTGATTCCTCATATGGTGATTTATCCCTTTTCGTGCATGCCGGGTCGCTTAGCTCTGGCCCTTTATTAATTGACTCTAGACTTGTTCATAGTAAAAATTTTACTGTCTAAAGGTATATTTGTCGAACATACTGTTGATAAAACCTGTCGGCTATGGGCTGCCGCATCGTCTAAGTGGGAATTTATCTGAGTTGACTTAACTTATGTCCATCTGGGTCTTTGATCAACACCTCTTGTCTGAAGCAAGACTTTTTTAGAACTGACAACTCTCAAATAGTCATCATTATAATTACTGCTCTTGATGGATTCCTAACAACAACAATAGATCTCAACTGATCACTAACAACGTCTGGTCCTCAACCCCTGGCTCAAGTCACTCGAGCCGACCTTTCTATACTAGCGCAGTCCTCAATATACTATTACTATACTAGCTCAGGTCACGATATACTAGTGATATACTAGTTCTGTCGGGGTGTATACCATTACATCGCAAGTCCATTACTTCGCATGACCATTACATCGCATTTCGGTACAAATACATTGCAGGTCCATCACATCGCATTTCCCCCACCTCTCTGCACACAGCTAACCCTACTCTGACGTACAACCAATAGGATTGAAGGGGTGTATATATACAATTACATCGCATGTCCATTACATCGCGTTTCGGTACAAATACATTGCAGGTCCATCACATGGCATTTCCCCCACCTCTCTACACACAGCTAACCCTACTCTGACGTACAAC
>CABFWB010000863.1:185171-208783 GCA_902151455.1 Timema bartmani
CTTGTTGGGATCGTGTTGGCCAACATGTTGTGTTACAATATAAACTAGGCTTTAGAGGGGAAAGTCAGGCACACTATCCTTGCAACAAGTCATCTCTAGTTGTACGTCAGAGTAGGGTTAGCTGTGTGTAGAGAGGTGGGGGAAATGCCATGTGATGGACCTGCAATGTATTTGTACCGAAACGCGATGTAATTGTATATATACGCCCCTTCAATCCTATTGGTTGTACGTCAGAGTAGGGTTAGCTGTGTGTAGAGAGGTGGGGGAAATGCGATGTGATGGACCTGCAATATACTTGTTCCCAAAACGCGATGTAATGGTCATGCGATGTAATGGACATGCAATGTAATGGTGCCCACCTGTTCTGTCGTCTCAACACACTAACACTGGTAAACCATTTAGCGATACCGGCACATCATTTAGGATAAGATATCACACTCGTGTGGTTGGTTGATTGATTATTGCTGTAAAAGCCGTCTTTGTTTTATTCGGGCTCCCAGACATGCTAAGAGGGGTTTTCCACCTAAATAGTTTTACTCTGCTTCCACAAAATCTCAGGTACTACATTTCCTTTTAATTCAACCTTGCTCATTCCTAGGTCTTTCCCATTAGTATAAACATGTAGATAACCCGGACAACTTTGAGCCAATTTGGCTGCTTGTCTCTAATATCACAAACCCCTTTTCCTGTGTCGTGCTCATGACTTTTCCTAAGAACTTAGTATTTGGAGATGGGTTGATCTTGGACCTATATGGTATGAAACCTTGTTGGGTGCGTGGAAGAATGCATGCAGGATTTTGCCTGGTGACATTTTCTTTTCAAGCTAACTCGAATGACTCTTGTCTAGGTGCTGGAGAAGAGGGATGCTTTCTGTGCGCCTGTTTTTTGAGGTATCACTGTGACTTGTGTTTACGCAAGGTTAGGCGTTGTGTTGCTTTTCATTGAAAGACTTTGGCTCAAACTTGTGGCGGAACATGTACTGATTTGAGTGCGATCCCACTCAATGAAGAATGAGGGGGTCACAGGTGTTAGGCCTATTTATATGACGTGTAGATTTCATTCTCACACAGCGACTGGATTTGCTATTGTGCGAGCTATCAGTTACATTATATATATAGTCAGGTTCACTAGGACCAAACAAGCATGCATTATAGTTGCGGTCATATAACTGGGTTCTCTCAAAAAAATAATTGTGTGTCACAAGCTACGCTTTTGTAAATAAGTTATCTTGAACAAATACTGTGTATGTTATGTTACGTTCAATTAACTGGTTTGTTAGGCCCCTAGACAAATAACTGAATTTTATATGCTAAGTTCAACTGAGCTCACTTGTATTAATAACCATTTGCTATGAGTTATGTTCGTGTAACTGATTTATTTATTGTCTGATTGTTTTCCTTGCGATTTGTCCATTCGGTTGGCTGGGCTTGAGAAGAAAAATTTTTGCTTTGTCATGTGAAGTATTTTAACCAAAGCAACCAGATATATATTCAACTGTTTAATAAACCCCTTCTATTGTTCTACTGATGTTTATATTGAGTCTCCAAGAAATGGATCCCCATGTAGCTAAATTAGGCTTCCATTGTAACATGATGTCCATCCAGTTTTGTCAAAGGTTCAGTACTAGTCCCAACGGGTGGCAGATTGTAGCAAAAACTATGTTATTTTTTGCATTAAAAGAATTGAATGAATAAGTTCATTTTGTTTTATTTAGTGATCCAAAAACATTGAAGGCCATAAATCATATCATACAGTTAAAAAGTGATTTTGTAGTAAAATTATTTATTTATTTTAGAATAATTTATACAGTAATGGGATCCAGCCGGTTTGCATCGGTTTGGGCAAACCTGTTCCTAGAATTTCCCAAGTTTGCTAAACCAGTCCTTAATTTTTTCATATCGGCTACTATTCATGTTGCGGTCAGTTGTTTTCGTTCTTAGTAAAGTGCTACCAGGGCTGTGGAGTCTGAAACGGTTTTGGATGGATTCGGTGTATGTAAAAATTTACCAACTCTGACTTCACAGTAAAAACTTATAGTATTATAACAATATTTTATACTTTTTTTTTATTATTTGGGAGCAATATTTGTAATTTCGGATTGACAAATTTATTTAAATATAATTTCACACTGTCAAAGAAGCTTCCCATGAAGTAATCTTTATCGGAGCATTTAACTGCAGACAATTTGTTATTACCAATTAATATACATTAGCCATTTTTGAAAGAGTCTGACTCGACATCAGCCTCTTGAGTTGGAGTCGATGGCTTGACGTACAGACTCCACAACCCTGTTAAAAACAAAAATATCTACAATAAAACACCCTCAACTCTGGTGTGTAAGTGTATAGGCCTACTTAGGTTCTAATGCAAGTTATCACCACTACCAACAATATATCACTGCACACATTTTATTGTATGTTGTTGGTTGCATTCTAGGAATACAGAGTATATTCTTTATAATGGCTGAAACAAATGGTGTTGAACTAAAAGTGGAGGCTTCGGAAGAAGATAAGCTAAAGGCAGAAAGTCTTAAAGTGGAGAAAGAAACTAAAATAGAGGATGACATAAAAAATGATAATACAACTTGCGACTTGGGAAATAAAATAAAATCAGAATTGTCAGGAGAAGAAACATCTGACCTTGAAAAGAAAATCATTAGGCAAATAGAGGTAAGCTTAGCTTTATTTGTATTGAGCATTTATTTGCATTTTCTGTTCTGGTGGATGAACTGTGGGATTTTTTCCCCTCAGATTGGTGGTTTTCTATTATTTCTTTCGGTGAATTCTGCTGCATTTACTTAAAATTCTCCATGCTCATACCTTTGTGCCTCTTGATTAATTGGTCTTAGTTCACAAACAAAAATAAACAAGATAAACAGCCTCCAGGTTAAAATAGCTCTACCCATTGGGAAAGCTTGAGTCCTTCAACACTGGGATCGCTATGTTCAGTTCCAAGTAACAACAATGCTATCAAGCGGGCATTTTTTAGAAACAGTTAATTTTAAATGTGGTTTTACTAGAGAGCAGACCAAAATGACCTTTGAGTGTCAATCAACCGGCTTTCACAGAGCTAGATTCAGGTAGCGGCCCCACCACCCTTTTCATAAACCAACCCCTCCAAACAAGTTTACTCATACTGCACATTACAAAAAAACATAGAATATAAATCTCTTTGGCTCCCAAACTAATGTTTGTAAATTGTCTAGTTGTAAATATTCTTCAATACTGCTGACTACCGGTAGTTTTGAATTAACAGTGACAAGGAGGCTGTAATTTGAATCACAGCCAGGTGTAATGTGGGTAAATTTACTTTCAATTATGTATATCTCTGTATCAACTGTATAATTCTTTTTAACTAACATATCATTTGAATTTTATTAATGTTTGTATAATTTTACCAGTAAAATTAGGATTTTTGGTCATGGGAAGTCAGCTAATTTTTTTAGGGAAGGGGGGGGTTGTAGTAATCTTTATTTACAAAATGCTACCATATTAATTTGAAGTATGTTACGATAAAGAATAAAAGTTTGAATTTGAGAATTCTAAAACCTAAGGGTTATTTTAACTGATGTGATTTGTTTTTTCAGTACTATTTTGGTGACATAAATTTACCTCGAGATAAGTTCCTTTTGGAACAAGTAAAACTACAAGATGGCTGGATCCCTCTAGATGTTATGTTTAAGTTCAAGAGGTTGTCAAGTTTGACAACAGATGCAGCGCTTGTGTGCGCTGCTTTAGAAAAGTCTCCAAATAAACTACTAGAGGTACATAAGTTATTGTATTATTCAAGTTTGATTTCATTTTATATTGGGATGATCAATAAACAGTTACCCGCCTCGATGGCGTAATTAACTAACGTGCTAGTCGTGTAGAGCTAGACTGCCGAGGACGGGGAGATCGAGGTTCGAATCTCGGTCGGGTGAGCTGGGAGGGGGGGGGTTCCTAAATGGTTTTCCACTCTCCCTCCATGCAAATGCGGGTTCACTTCCTCTATATTCAACCTTCCCAATTCCTAACCTATTAGTGTGATTAGTACTTAGGCGTATAACCCGAATGGGTAGTAAGATGCGGTGCTAAATAAAAAGTTGGTTACTTTGTTTATTTTATATTTGGACCACATTGGCACCAACAATTACTACACTAAAACTCTGCCATTCCCTTGCTTATAGCTAAAAAAAAACTCTATAATTAATCCATTCCCACTAACTTTATCCACACTTCCACATCCTTGTATACTCCCTTCGCTTCAACAGCATTCATACACAGACAGAGACATAGATGCTCTTTTATTCCTAAAAATCTTAATGTTTCTCTTTCACATATTCATCTACAACATTTAGCCACATCTTATGTGTACTACCTATTCCTTTTGATCCACATAATCCACCTTCATATATTTGCTACATTATTTGATTTACACTTCTTCTATCAACTTGCTCAAACCAACGTAAGATGCTTATTTCACATTGACCTATTGGATTCCCTTTCAAATCTCATTCCTTCAGCATCCATTCATTACTCCGTCCATACAAGCTTTTCAACATACATTTCTAAAATATATCACTCCAACCACATTCACCATGCTCTTGTGTTTCTCCTGACAAACCCAATCCATATCCATAAAACAAATGTTGGCATTAACACACTTTAATATACTGCCATCTTTGCCTCTTTCAATACTTCATTCTTTGCAATAGTCGACATCCATCCATCTATTCTCCAAGATGCATTCACCTGTCTGTCGATTTCACCGTTTATCCTTCCATTTTTACAGAATATTCTACCCAGATACACAAAGTTGTTCACTTGTTCTAACAATTTTCTATTTATACTAAACTGACAATCATTCCCTGATCCATCCTTATCAAAAACCATCACCTTAGTTTTGGAGACATTTATAGAAAGATCAATTCTGCTTGTTGCCACATTCAAACAATATAATGCATTCTGCAAGTCATTTTCACTCTCAGCCATTAATATGGCATCATCTACACATGGTAGCATTCTCACATTCACACTCCATTTTTACACCAACCACATCCTCCCAAGCATTCACCATACACATATCCATGAATACATTAAACAATCATAAATACATAACATAACCTTGTCTAACACCCTATTCAATGTCAAACCATTCGCCCAAAGGTCCATCCAGCCAACACACTCTTTACTTTCATCATACACCACCATAATTGCATTTACTAACCATGCATCAATACCATACTCTCTCAGAACATTCATTCCATAATATACTCCAGTTTGCATGATCATACAATTTCTCAGGATCAATGAATACACAGTACTTTTCTTCCTTACCACCATACATTTCCCAATCAGTTATTGCAATGCAAATATCTGGTCCATACAACCTCTACCTGGCATGAAACCTCATTGCAATCCCCAAATCTTCTCCACAGTTTTTTCACACACCCTCTCAATTAAGACTCTTAAAAAAACTTTGTAATATTCAACATACTAATTGCCTTATAATTCTTACATTCACTCTTACTGCCTTTGCCTTTCATGTTGTGAAACACATTTTTACTCTGCAGTTTTTTTCGCTGTCACTCTTGCTTAATACGCTTTTGTTGCTGCCTCACAAAATTCCTACATAATTAAATGACTGAGATCACTAGAAAGTGATCCATTCCACATTTAGCTCCATGCATAGGAAGCTATAGTGTTCGTTACTAAACTTCCAAGATTATCATAATGCACCACAAAATCAATCACCGTTCTTGACTTGCCCCTTTGCCATGTATACAAGTCAATATCTTTGTGTTCAAACCATGTGTTTGACACAAATAAACCTTTTTCTAAAAACGATGACAAGACGTGTATTAATCACAACTTGTGAATGTGAAGAATGCCAGGCCTCCACCGTGGTTCGGATCCTACGTTAAACTATAGGTCCTCTATTTCATCTCACAATCACCCTAACATTACACATTAGCCTAAGTGCGTACAACCCGAACGGGTAGTAAGACGTGGTGCTAATAATAATAATAATTCTAAACACAGACTCACTAACTCATTACCATTCTTGTATATCCTCTCATTGTCATCACCATACCTTCTTCCTAACACTATCTGAATTCTCTCTTTAGGTGCCCACCCATCCATTCATAACTCCTAACAAGATAAGTCTTTCACTCAGTTCACATTCATTCAAGACATCATTGAGCTAATTCCAAAACTCCACTTTCACATTCTCATCTTACCTCTGCCGGGGCATAGCCATCAACCAACATAATTCTATGTATGCCTATTTTCATATGTACCCTTAGAAGTCTAAATTACACCAACGCATACTTTCATATTTAGTTAGTAAAACTCAACTCAAATGGCTTAACAATTTAAAAAAAATCACTCACTATTAATTCTTTCAAATCTTGAGAATAAATTATTAAGCATTTAACCGTGTTGACTTTTAGTTTACAGCAAGGCCTATATTTTTGAAACAAGCCATTTCTCAAAATATGGAGAGCTCTTAAAAACTCTTGAGAAATTGCATACATTTACATTTCATTCCATATCACAAGCCCTTAGGCTTATTTTGGAAGTAAGCTTTGAAAAATAAGTAAAATTGTGAATTCAAAGAAAATTATTAATTAGGTCAAAGGAAAACACAAAATAATTTAAAATAGTTGGATACTATTTTTATTCATGTAACAAACCATGATTTTTAATGTTGCTTGATTACTTAATTTCTCTCTGGCATTAGGAACTCAAAAGTATGCCGCCCATCCTTATCTTGAGCTAGTCCTTTCCAGTCCACCTCATTACATCCTATCCCTATCTTGAGCTAGTCCTTTCCAGTCCACCTCATTACATCCTATCCCTATCTTGAGCTAGTATCTATCCAGTCCACCTCATTAGACTCTATCCCTGTCTTGAGCCAGTTGTATCCAGTCCACCTCATTACACCCAATCTCTTTCAGGTCCATTCTAATGTTATCCTCCCATCTGCGTCTAGATCTTCCCAATGGTCTCTTCCCATTGGGTTTGCCAGTCAGTATCTTGAACAAGGTTCTATAAAATCCCATCTGCTCTGCATGTCCTGCCCATCGTACTCTATGAGACTTGATTATTCTAACTCTATCTTGATGATGAGTACAGATTATGTAACTTACTATTATGTAACCTCTTCCACTCCACAGTTGCCTCATCCTTTTTTGAACCAAATATATTCCTAAGCACCTTGTTTTCAAACACTCTTGTAAGGTATAGACCATGACACCAATAGAAAACAACCGATAAAACTATTGTTTTGTATATTCTGAATTTTACATTCCTGGACAGCAGACGAGATGTCAACAACTCAGGCCTACTGACTGAGTAATAGCACGCATTTATCAAACATATTCTTTTCTTAATTTCCAATCTTATATTGTTATTGTTTGTTAAAATTGTTCCAAAATATTTAAACTCATTAACCCTTTCAAATGATTTGTTGTTCACAGTAGGATAATCTCTAAATTATTGTTACCAATCTGTGTTCTCCATGTGATCATATTGTGAGTCTTTTCAGCGTTCACTTCTAAACCTATTTCCTTACTAGCCTATAGTAAAATGTTGGAATTTTTAATGTTAGTGTGTTAAAGTCAAATAAAATTATCTTACATTCCTATTTCAGACAAGTAGATAATAAAGAAAAAGCACATAATAAACAATAAGCACATGTGGTAATCAACTAATCATTCTCAAATGTAAAGAGCTAGGTAACACAAACAGGGAATAGTTATCTCGAACAGGTTGTAAGAAATTGTGCTAAAAAAAACTTCAATAAAAGTTCTCTCAATCCAGGAAATTCAATTCCCCTAACCAAATACCATTTTAAAATAGTAAAAGGGGTGTTTGAACTTGCTATCATAGCAAACATATTGGGACTAAAGGCAAATGTTTAAAGAAGAATATTGGTTGTAATTTCTCTATTCATTGTACTATCACTTAAATTTGAATGTCAGCATCTTCAACAAAATAAATTGGCCTATTTTATCTACAGAAATCTCTTTATATTTATTTAACTTGATAATCTTCTATTTAATCTTAATTTTAAAATATTGTTGATTTCACTACACATTTGTTTATACTTTGAGGGATATTTTTACAACATACACACAAGAAAAGGATTAAAATCTTCAACTATTAATAACAAACCAATTATTTTCTTGCTGTGGGCTAACATTTCCAGGTGAGCGAGGATAGAAAACAAATTCGAAGATCCCCAGCTCAAGTAGTTCCTGTGTTTAATGAAGAACGTCGGAAGGAGTTAACATCTCGCACTGTGTACTGCAAGGGTTTTCCTGTTACTGGTGTTGTGCTTGATGATCTGCTTCCCTACTTCGCAACATATGGACCTATTGAAACTGTCATGGTAAGCCAGCCCTCACAGATGTAGTACAACTGTTTTAATTAAATTGGCAGGCTTGAAGGCATTCAAGTTGTGGAGTTTAAATTAAAATACACTTATAAATCTACAAATAATAAGATTTTGATAGGATTAAGCTTTTATTAAATACAAACATAATTTTTTGGTCGACTCATATGTTATTTTCTTTTTTGCACCAAATATATATCTTGCTAAGCACTTTATTGTCGAAAACCCTAATTTTTTTCGTCACTTAAGTTAAGAGACCATGTTTTACAATCATAGAGAACAAACAGAAAAATTATTGTCTTGTATATTCGAAGTTTTACACATGTGATCTTAATGAAATAATTTGGTTTGTTATATACTTAAATTAATACATAGTGGCTGGGAAAAAACACATTGGCTCAGTAAAACCTGGACAAGTCAAGGAATAACATACTTCAGCTGGACACACTGGTAAATTAGTAGCTTTAAGGAAGGTTATGTTTGGAGGCTAGACTAGACAAGAATTATCCCTGCTTCACCTCTAGCACAAAAACCTGTTCTTTCTAAAAAGTGTTTATCTAACCGTATAGCTTCAAAGAGAGATATTTTACTTCAACTAAATGAAAATCCAAAATAGTGGGCTTCAATTTTTTTTATTACTATTATTTTTTACTGCCTGTTCAAGTATACACTTGATAATTATGCTATTAGGGTAGGGATGAGGAAGGAAGCATTTTAGAAGCAATCTACCCACGTTTGTGAGGAAGGAGAGGGAGAAACCATTTATTAAAAACCACCCGACCAGGATTCAAACCCCATTCTGCCAGTCATCAGTAAGCCACTCTAACAAGAGATTGACAACTAGACCATTCAGCCATCGAAGCGGATAGCTTAAAATTGATTATGTATGTTACACACACAAATTAAAACCATCAGGTACATTGAAATTAATAACCATGTATAATTTTTTTTTACTATATTAAATTTCAGATGCGGTCATATTTGGACAAAGCTGCAAAGGAACACAAGTTCAAAGGTTCTGTATATGTGATTTTCAAAACAAAGGAGCTGGCAGAAAAGTTCCTAAATTTGGAGAGTGTCAAGTATGGGGAGACTGAGCTGATCAGGAAATGGCAGTAGGTAGTTTTTCAGTGTTTCATACAGGGTTGTCACAGTTAGTTTTAAATGAAGTTATCAATTAAAGTCCTAAAGAGCTAATGCCTTTGATAATAATTGGATTAAAAAGCTATCTTTGATTAGAAAATGTTTAAAATTATTTAACTGGGTATTTGGATTCTTAAATATCGGTTAACTCTGTGGATCTTTAAATATCACTGGCAAAACTCTAACTAGGGGCCTGAGGAAAAAACATGATAAGCGACATTTTATGAAGAAAAATATTTTTTAGCAGTGATTCCTGGTAGGTTACCTCTCAAACTAAAAGTTGTTTTTTAGTCAGTTAAGACTTTGAGGATAGCTAATATTGACAAATATTTTATTTATTTTTTATAGCTAGATTTCATGGAAGCTTAATTTTAAATCTATGAGGTTTATCATGTTTTTCCCCGACCCCCTCATTATTCTAAGCTAACATTCTTAATCAAAACAACTTTTTCAATAAAACTTGGTGAAATACTGTTGTTTAAATGTATCAATCATAATTCCACTTTAATAAACTATAAGTAGGCAAAAACTAATGCTTGGCCGATCATCTTTATGTACATTTTTTGTTTTTGACTGTACAGATCTTCAATGGTGATTTTGTTTTTATTGACGCAAAAATGTAAACTGATACATACATTGTTTTCACAATACTTTTTTTGTCTTTTAATAAATACACACATTAATATAAGTAAAGTATAGTTATATCAATCATAACAAAAACCTATTTTACAATTTTGACCATTAATTAAATGTAATCTTGAGTAATTTTCTGGATAGTAACATTTTATGCTTAAGGGAATGAATACGAGTGATTTTAACAGGTAACTCATGTGGCAGGGAAAAAAATCACAATTGTATTGGGAGCTTTTAATAATTCTTTGGATTAACTTTGTTACTATAAATCCAATAAGACTAATTTCTAGAGTGCAAAATTTGAGTGACTTTCAGTGAATGTTGGTGATCAAACGTGGGTTTCCTATATAAATGAGGTTTTATCTGGAATTTGGCCTAGTTCAACACATTACTGAATAGTTCTTATTAAACTGTCTACGTTTAGCTGAACACTTAGAAATGTTTATTTGGCACTCTCCTAAGAAAGTAGTAAAATAAATTGCATTTAGTTCTAAATACACTAAGTGAGTTCTTCATTATATTTCAGGTCAGACTATTTAGAATTTAAAAAGCAAGAAAGAGATTCAAAGAGGAAGAACTCAAATGCACCTCAAAAGAAATTTAGTGATGAAAAAGCTGCCAGGGTAAGTAGTAAATACATTTTATACATCATTATAATTTGGAGGAAGACTGCTATAAAGGAAGTTGAAGATGGAGGCATTTTACTAAACTGACCCGGCGACAGGCTGGAAACATGATGATGAGGATGATAATTAGTACAACAAATGTTTGATTTTAAAATATAGATTTTTTGTTAACATGTTCATTGTTACATAAACAGATTTAAACTGATTGAAATCCAATCAACTATCCATTACTTAATAAAAGCTCACTAAACTTAATTAAATATAACATTTTTATATAGAAATGGTTCAACGCCTTTTCTCAATTGAAAGCACGTCTGTCTACTAAACTAAGGGTCCTGGCATGGCTGAAAATGTTATCGGTGAAATGTGGGTTTCCCCTTTCACAGTGATGAATTAACAAACAGAGGTTTTAGATGTTGAGTCAGTTCTAGTTGTAGGTTAGTTTGTAATTTGTGTGCTTGTATAGTCAGAAATTGCATGTTAAATACCTCATATAAATGAAATAAAATAGATAGCGATGAAAATGTTCAGGAAGGTCCCCAACAATGTTGATTTTAGAACAATGCTTAGCAAGAGCATACAAACGGTTTATCGACAGAATAGTAAAATGCTAAAAAAAAATATACTTTTTTGACGCCCTAAACTAATTGTCTGTCCCCGCCCTTTTTACACTACTGTTAATGCCGGGGCATTTCTTCTGAAATACTTTCCTTATTAATACCTCTTAGATTAAGTATTTAAACTTTAAAATGTTTAATCTTTGGTTGTAGCAAGAGGCAGCCATGGCAAAAGGAGCCATCCTGCACTTGGAGGGTTTCAGTGGTGAGACGTCGAGGGAGGATGTCAAGAGAGAGCTCGTCTCTGTGGGAGCAGAGGTTGCATACATTGAATATTGTAAAGGAGATAGTAAAGGTCTTGCCAGATTACAAGGTGAAAACTCTGCACAACGGGTGAGTGAACTCTAACAATACAGAAATAATGATTAGAGCTGGGTCGCTCATTTGGAATAGCTTAAATTTAATAATTTTTAGGACTGTGTGAGTAGGCATTTTTCCCTTCAAGTCGAATTTGAATGAAAACATTGTTTTATTTTGAGTTTGAGTAGCATAGAGCAATATTTGTACAATAAATATTTCAAGTTGAATGACTAATAGATTCATGAATAAACAATAAATAAGTGGTTTTTTGGTATTTTTACTATGAAAAAATGTATAATCACACAATTTCAAATTTCTAAATAAATCAAATATAACTACAATATTTTTTTAATTCGACAAAAGGAAATATTGAGAGACTATTTCTTATGAAATTATATCTTAAAATTGAATAAAATCATCAAACTAAGAATTTTCAAGCAAAAGAAGGAAAATTCAGAGTCAAATTTGTTGAGTTTTGAAGGAAAAAAAATCTTTTGAGTCGACTTTGAGGAACTACTAAAACTTGACTCGAACTTGAATTTTCAAGTACTCACAACACCCTTATTAATTGTATAGTGTGTAAGAGACCTGCTAGTGCTATGGAGAAGAAAAGTGTAAGGAAGTGTTGTATAAGGCATACTTTGTACCCATTGTCACATATGCAGAAGAAAGAAACATGGACATTGAATGTAAGAGACACTAGTAAAGTGTAGGTCATGGTGATTAAGTTTGTGAAAAGAATGTTAGCTGTCATGAGGAGAAACAAAAGTAGGAATGAAGTTATCCGGGAAAGAATGGGGGTACAAGGAGTACATGAGATAATAGAGGAAGCAAGACTGAGATGGTATTTGATGAGAATGGAAAAGGAAAGAATACCAGAGAGAATGATGGAGGTAAAGTATGTAGGGAAAATGCAGCAAGGGAGATCAATAAAAAGAAGAAAGTGTGCTAGTGAGAGGAGAAGAATGGAAGAAATTAAATAAAGGATAGAGGAAGATGGAAGGCAGTAAACTGAGCCAGCCACAGGCTGAAAAGAGTTGATGATGTTAATAAAAAATATATACTTTAAAAAATATGATATGCTTATTTGTACTGTTCTAAAATCACTTATAAAATGTGTTTTATTGCAAAAATTATTTGTAATAATTCATTATATTCTGATAAATCAAGCTATTATCACTACATTCAATTCAATTACTTCAGTTTTTTCATATGAATATTAATTTGTAATATAAATAACTCAGAATGACATTTGACAATGATATTTGAACTTATTATGTTCAATTTTCATTTTTGAGCTATGTATATGTATATTACAATTTATTAAATGGTTTTATAGTAAAAGAAATTGATAGAACTAAATAAAAAGGAAAAATAAACTACTAAGAGTAAATTTGATGAAGAAATCCCACCTAGGGAAAGAGGAAAAATGTGGGAAGAATCCAATGCACAAAGGTGACATCTTGTTCCTTTCTTCTGTCTTCTATAGAAGTAATCACACACACATTTTAACACAAATAGAATAATATTTCGATACTGTTGCCTTTATCAAACACAAAGAAGAGAATACAAATAGCACAAACACTGGATTACTCCATTTTGAATTTAAAGAACAGCTATTCACATTTAGCATTTTCCTAGCACTTGTTATAATGGAACTTCTTTCTAAAATAATGTTTTGTAGTCTTGTAAATGTAAAGATTGATATTATTTTCCCTGCTTGAAAAATTAAGAGGGCTAAGTATTTTGGATTGGAATAATGGCCAGCCACAAATCATGCAACTATTCTATTATTGCATGATATTTGTTGGGAGAACTTCAAGAATCGACGGGCCTACATTAAAATAAAAGTAACTCAGGTGTGTGTAACTGAAAGACTAAGTTACTCATGTATATGTTTGCTTACAAATTTTATTCTTTTGCTTTTTGCTGGTGTTTTCATCAACTGTCCATGTATAAATTATTACAAACTTTTTAGCATTTTAAAGTAATTGTTAGCTATTAAAATACATAAAACTATGATGGGGTGCTTGAATCCTCATATCCCTCGAATCTTATGGTATTCGAGATTAGTAAAAATTTCACAAAGTATTTTGAAAACATTTATGAAGCCTTCAAATAAAAATTGGTTAAAGGAATTATATAGACTTGTGTATTTGGAAGAGTAACAAAATTACAAAAAAGGACAAAATTATAGTATTAATATAATTCATTTGCATACAAGGTGTTCTTTTTGTTAATGATAAATACATGTTTTCAAATAAGCACAAACTATTAAGAGGCCCACCAAAAAACTACAGGCCCACTTTTTCTAACCTGATTTGCTGCTTATAGCCAGGTCAGTGTGATTTGTTGACAAACCTGTTTTGAATTAATTCTTTTGGGTCAAAGGCTGTGACAGATGTTCACTTCATACTAATTAAGTCATTAAATTGTTTGTTGGTTCAAATATCAGCATGCCTCTCTGGTTAGATCTTATTCGATTCATACAGCTGAAACCACGTTCACACGCAGCTGTAGACACAAATGCGCCAAGTCTCCATTAGGCGTCCGTGAAAATAATTTAAAAGCCCGGTGCGCATGGGTGTCTTCTAATTTGCATCCCTGATGTAATAAACATGGCCTTTTACTTTATTTTAAATAATAAATTAAATTATAAATATTATGGGTGTGCAAAGCTTCAGAAACTTTTGACACTTTGCTTTGAAAATTTGTTTGCTTTGACTTTTGATTCAAAAGTAAAATTCTGGATTCAACAAAAAAAAAGTGTGTTTATTTTATGCTGCTAGTTCCTTAACATATTAGTGTTAGTGTAAAAAATCAAAATAAATTTGATATCACACTTTGTAATAGCTTAATTTATCATTTTAGGACAAAATATATTCACTATGTTCAGAACATAGAATTTGTAAATTATATTAGTATATGTAAATTACATAGTTGTACAAAGTATAATATTTTTATCCAATACTAAACTTTTTTTTTACAGACCTCAATTTGGCCTTGGGATATTTCAGATTATTTCGTTTGACTTTGTTTCAAATTTAAAAAGTGGCCCTCCCACACCCCTATTAAATATTTTCACTTTAACTAAATTAGTACATTTTAAAGATTCATTATTTGAAAGAAAATTTGAGATTCTGAATTGAGAAAGATGGGATTCAAACCACTCTACTTAAAACTAATGGTTATGTGCATATCACTCTGTAAAGGTATGTGTTATTTTTCACTTTTTCAATTCAAAGCGAATTAGAATCAAATGTATGGGATATTCTCGAAGCCGAATTGAAGTTTGAATATTTTCTTTTAGTTGTTTTATGGTTGAAAAAATATATTGTAGTTATTTTATTTATTCATGCACTAAAATTACTTGGAAAATGTTTTATTGTACAATGGTTTTTAATATTTCGTGTTAATCTGACAAATCAAGCTACTATCATAACATTCGATTCAATTACTTCGGATTTTTTTTTTTCCATATGAATATTAATTTGTAATGTATGAAACAGCTCAGAATGACTAAATTTGAACATAAAGTGAATATTTTAGCTATCAATATTTTTACTGACGAATCTTCGAAGCCAGAATTTTGTTTCAAAGCTAAGTTGAAGCTGATGTTTGTTTGAAACCAAGTTGAAGCTGATGTTTGTTTCGAAGCCAAGTCGAAGCTTCGCACATCCCTAGCTTTTTTCATGCTTCACTTACACTGTGATGTGTTCTTTTTTCGTGGTGCACACAGAGTGAAGAGCAATTTGAGATGGTAAAAGTTGAGAATAAATAACAAAAAAAGTATTTTCACTTTTAATAATTGTTTTGGATATTTTGGAATCTTTGCATTATCTTTTCACAACACTGTATTAAGATTGAAATTGTTAACAAATCTTTTTATTGAATAGTCAAGTAGTCTTTTTGTGATATTCATTTGTGTGTCTGCTGTTGAACAATCTATAAAAGTTTGTGAATTTTGCAGTCACTGCATTTTGGTTTGTGTGTTGACAGGAAGCCTTTTGTTGTAATGTAGGGCTGATGTTTGTGGGATCAACCAATTTAAAGAGTATCAACCTAGGCTTTATCTCCTACACAATCTCTGGAAAAATGAAATACCTTCTTGTCATTTCACAGTTGCTTGTTATGACACATTCTTGATATTTATCTTCACACTTAATATTTAACTTTCTTACTCTCATTAAGATAAAGTATTATAGTCATAACAATTTTCATTTTGTGGTGATTCTTGATGTTCAATGGGCCTTGGAACCCAAAAAGAGTGGTTCTTACAATTCTGTCTGTCCATTATTGGTGTCACAACCAAATCATTTTGTTGGATTTTGTTTGTATTTTATATTTCTATCATATTTTATTCTATCCCTTAAATTAAGTATAGTTTGATAATTGATAACTTATTTTTGAAAATTCAAAATTGTTTTTGACTAAAGGGAGACACTTTATTTAATATAACGGAGAGTTTACTGATGATTGATTTTTTAAAATTCTATCTTATTTTTTCTAGACTTATATTTTTTTAGCCTAAATGTTTTTATAATTATTACTTTTCAGTTCTTGGATAGAATTAAAGATACGCCATTCAAAGTTTGTGGTCAAGAGATTGAAATGAAAGTGGTCGAGGGGGAGGAAGAGGAAGAATTCCTCAAGAAGACCAAGGAGACCTTGGAAAAGAAACGAGAGCACCCCAACTACAAGAACAAGAGAGGTATCTACTGTTACAATAATAATAATTATTATTATTTTTTGCGAAAGGACCTCCATAGTACTTTTAGAGGTTTGATGAAAGTGATACTTCCTTGGGACAACCATTTTATTGCATATTATAATTTTCTAGACTTACAGACTTTAGGCAAGTCCAAATTTTGTAAGGATTTAATAACGTTCTACATTGTTACATACTTATAGCCTCAAGCTATGTTGGTATTTTGTGACTTTATTTATTATACATTATTACTTGAAACATGTTCAACTATGGAGATAGAAATCTACACATTGCTATCTATTTTACATTGTGAAAACGAATGCTACTATTTTAACACCTTAAAACGAACACATTTTATTACTTTAAGATTCTGAAACAAAGTGAGAGAGCCACACACAAACGAGTGTGTTCTCTTTAAGATATTACGAATGGCTGGTTGAACTCACATTCTAAATATCTTGTATTCTTTGTTGATGTGTCCAGTATCATGGTAAGCCACACTGTCTTCATAAATCAGAGGTGGTTTTACATAACAGATAGGCTCAGAAAGCTAAGAGACTTTTGGACTCCCTGAAAGTTTCTGATTCAGTGCTTTGCAACTGTGTGAATACCGTATTGGTTATTTAATCAACAAACAGAATGTGTGGACTTTCCGTCTGGACCAGTGCTTCCTAATTGAATTTAACATAAAAATAAAATCAAACTAATTCAAATAGACAGTTAATTTAAAATAAAATGGGTGGGGACATTATCATTATTATGTATTTTGATAGTAAAAGTGGGCTATCATAAAAAATAAAAGGTTTACGGTCAATCATTTAATAAGTGTAGATTTATTACATCCTTGTTATTACATTTCTTTTGAAGCGATTTGTGAAATGTATATGTGCTACATGATCTTTTCAACTGAGGAATAAGTATTTATTTTATTGCTCAAACTATTGGCTAATTTTAATCTTTTTATTGTTCCAAGAAGTAATTGTAATGGTGTTTCTTCTCGGTTACAGGTAGAGGTGGTAAATTCCGTGGAGGTAGGGGTGGCGGTAGAAATTTTGGTGACAGAAAGAGGAAGGGAAATCCTTCTGAAGATGAGCCTCCAACGAAAATTGGGGCAGAATCTGCAGATTAATTTTGTGCGTGAACTGAACACTTGAGAGCCAGGGGGGCGTGCAGGCTTCAATACCTGCTATTTATGTTTATTATTTTTTACAACTGTTTTCTAGATCAATAATATTAAGTATATATATATTTGGGGTCTAGATTTATCTTGGTATTGTTTTCATTTATTCACAAAGATGTTTCATATATAAAATATACATATTGGACCTAGTAAAATATGCTTGACTCTGTAGTTAAAATCTACAAAATCTTAAATTCAAAAGATAGCAACATTGTGACAAAGGTGCCAAAAAAAACCTTTTAATATTTATTTCTTAAAGCTATTAATTTTTGACAAGTTGACTATGAGAAGGTAAATGAAAGTGTAAACAAATTGTGCAAACATAAAATAAACTTAGCTTATTCACTTAGGTTTTAAGGTATTACAAGTTTTCAACGGAAACGCTCCTTCCCTTGACTTAGTTTTTATTTTGTCTAGTCACTCTAGTTTTGGGGCAGTGACAAGAGGTAGCAAGACGAAACTTGCAAAATATGAACTTAATTTCTCTTTTCATGTTGCAATTTGTATTGTGTTTGTTCTCTTTGTCTTTATTACTCTCCTGTTCTTTTTATCATGCATTCAAACAAACCTTAGAGTTAAGAGGTTTCCTTAAAACATTTAACAAGAATGGCTATGAGATGTTTCAATAGTGTTTCTGCAGTTTAAATGTATCATTCCAAACTTTGGCCATTGATTATGCAGGATTTGATAAAAGTGAGACGCATCCATGTTTGACTAATACTTTTTTTTTATCAACCATTCTTATATATATGTTTTTTTAAACTTTTTTAATTTGAAATGATGCTACAATTTTTCTTTATGACTTTTTCCTTATTTTTAAAAATATAAACTTTTAGTTATATTTGTAATATTTTCACATACACACTTACAAAACAGTGAAGCTTGATCTTGGGTTTCAACTAGAACTGGGTTGAGTTTTTTTTTTGTTTTTTTTTCTCCTGGAATCTTTATTTTATCTGTAGACAGATTATGGATTTGAATAATATTAGAAAATAATTAATGTGGGGATGTAGGAAAATGAGAAAAGGTCATTGTTAATGCAATTTTTATAGCAAAACTTTTTTTTAGCCAAAATAAATGTAATATTGCTTCAGTAAAACAAATATAGAGTTTAATTTTCTTCACGTGGTGATGTCAATGGTTGTTGAATGTCTGTCAAGAACATAGCGGCATTAGATGACAAACTTTTTAAAAGAAAAGAAAAAGCTGTCATTAAATTCTAGGACACCCTTGACAGATATTCAACAAGTGTTTAGGTCACCATGTGAGGAAAATTAAACTTTGTTTATAAAGCAATATTTGATTTATTTTGACCAACACACATTTTAATATAAAAACTAAAAACCCTTTTCTCACATCCCTACATCCTCACCTTAAGCTCACAAGGCTATCTGTCCCTTATAAACATACCTAAACATCTTGGTATGCTTTTCCACCCTCATTTCTGATTTTATTAACATCAATTTTAAGTTGCTATAATTGACAGAAATAGTATTTATAATATGTTGTAAATCTACATTCATTTCAAATTTAAAAAGTGCTTTATCCAAATTAATGTATGTGGTAAATTAATTATCTTGGGCTTGTTTGTTATGTCTGACTTAAAATTATTTTAGGATGATTGGCCATGTTCAAATCCAATAAAGTTTTATTTCAATAAAAAACTCTAATTTCTTTCAGAATTTAAAGAGCTTACTGAAATCATTTTAGATAGTAAATTAATAATTCATTAATATGAGACTTAAATAGTCATCAATGCTACTATTTTCATATTAACATATCTTTCACTGCCAGAGGGCTATTTTAAATTTACATTGTTTGTTATTTATAATAAAATAAAGAAAATAGACTACACATGTTTGAAATTGTGTTGAGGCCTGTCTAAAGAGACTTTTATCTCTAAGGTGCATAGTGGTTTACATGAGATTGACTCCACAATAACAGATTGCACTTTCTACAACAGTGGTTACTAACCTTGGGGTCGAGGGGAATAATTTGGAAATAAAATTAAAATCACTTAATAATTGATGACATTTTTTTATTTCAACCACTTACATAAAGTAATGAAAGTAATTTTTTCCTGCAATATTGGCAACACTACCTACCAGTTGTAAAAAATTAGATGACCAACCAAAGAATTAAGACTTGTGCATGCGCTTGTTTATTTTCAAGCCTCAGATTTGGCCCATAGTTCTCCTTCTTAACCCCCTCTTAATCTACCATTGCGGCCACTTGCAACACCACCGAGTCTTCAACTCTGACTCTCATAAAAACCAAACAGCCCTGTTGACTTGTTGACATAAAGGCCAATAATCAAGAATTTATTAAAACAAAATTGCCAACCATCACACTAATTTTCAGTAATTTTACATACCAATTTGCTGCCAGTATAGAATAAAGAAGTAACTAAAAAACATTAAAAAATCTTTTAAAACTATCCCCAAAAATAGGGGAAAGGGGGGTGTTGGGTTGATTATCTAACGAGGGGGGCATTAACTGGTCTACAGACTCCGGATCTTTTAAGTCCTCAGTACTTACCACTCTGTAGAAGTTCTATTAACTTTTTAAGGAAACGCACACCAAAGTAAATATGTTGGCACTCATCAAAATTAAAGCACCAATGGCAGTGAAAGTATTTGTTGCTGTGGAAACAAATACTAAATTAAATGATAGTTTTACACACTGAGCTATTTCAGAAATATTTTTCTGCAAATTTAAAAAGCTGGGAAGCATGGTGTCTTGGAAACAGTTTTCTGAGAAATACAGACTTATTAGAAAGAGTGGCCTCACTTTGGTAGGTTAAACTTTCTGTTAGTATTCTGAATAATCTCTGCTCCACAGATCATGTCTGCTTCTGCTTTGCCCTTGAAATTTTTGTTTTGAGGAGTTTAATAGGATGTAGTGTCAGACTTTCTCATTGGTTCTCATTAAAAAAATATAAAATTCTACACTAATTTTAAAGTCTGGTTAGAACACAACTAAATTTATCTTTAAAAAACATATTGGTCCAAGCCTTTATTAGCTTTTAGCCCTATTAACAGTTTCAGTTTAATTCTATGCTAGATGTTAATTAAAACATATTTACTTCTCTTAATTGTTTTACATGCCTTTATTATAAGCAGAAAGTTTTGTATTTGGATAAAGTTATCGAATGAAGGTTTTGTATTTAGATAAAGTTATCGAATGAAATATTTATTTGTCTGTACAAATTTTGAGTCTTAAAGTGCATACAAATAATTTAATATATATTTCATTTCTATGGTTTACTATATTTTTCTTATAAGTTGCATAGATTCATATTAGTTCTTGGCTAAACATAAGTTGATGTCTACATAATTATTAGTGATACCTTCTTATGGTAAATTTGACTAAAATTTATATTTATGTAAATCTAGTTTTTCTCTCAAATGTTTATACTATACAAATAATTTTACTGATGTAAATCATTTAATAAAGCTTAATTACTGAAACTCATATTTATATTTGTTTATAATGTAGGAAATTGTATTTCATATGTGTTAAAACTGTCAAAATATGTGCTTTATTCTATTTATAAAACATATAATTTTAGAAATAAATATGAAAAACTGCTTAATTTTGTGTCAACATTTCAAATAAATAACTGCACCTTATGATACACAAGTGGAAAATTGTCGAATCGGTTTGGGGTCTGTTCTAGAAGAAAGAATGTGATAACATGAATCTAATTTAAAGTCAACCTCATTGTTCTTGGGTTAAAGTGGACGCCTCAGGACCTGATGTGCGCGGGTTCAAACCCATTTCTGGTCGAGGGATTTTTCTTGAGTGATGAAAATCCGTAGCACAGCTACCTTTAGAGGAGAAGTAAAGCCGTCAGTCCAATGCTGATTCTGGTACGGATGTGAAAATACCTTTCCCTCTCGCTCATAGAAATACACGTATGCTGATATAATCAGTCGATCAGAAAGTGTAAGTTAAATACCTCAAATAAATAAAGGAAGTAAAAAATTAGTCAAGGGAGTAGATGGGCATTATTCAATAAACATTTAAATATCTGGACTGTTTACTAAGCAGGGGCTTGATATATCTTGCTTGTTAATGATATAGTTCACCTGTTAATACATTCCAGTAAAGATTTGCTCCATGTTTTTGCTGCAAATGTGACAATAGGTACAAAGTACGCCCTGTACAATACTTCCTTACACTTCAAGGGGACTTCTCTTCTCCATAGTACCCATAAAACAACTCTACCTGCTGCCCTCTTCTTAGTGATGGGCACAATCGAGTAACTCGATTGTGTTGTGTAATCGGGAGTACTCGATTCTTCTGGGATTACTCGAGTAACTTTACTCAGACTGTGTTATTCTTTTATTTTCTCTTTTCTTACCAGATAAGTAAGAATCGACCTTATTGGCTGGACTGTTTACCATGCTATTTCCATTTAAAAGGTATATTCCCTTAGAGCTCATTTTTCATCAACAGTTTCCGCTGCCACGCAAAAAATGATCCTTTATGGTTTAAATGTTGCACATTCATTCTAAATACAAATTACTCGCAGATGTAAAGTACACAATCAAAAAGCATGCTAACTAAGCGTATCACATTTCTGATTCTTTTTACTTGGCACCTCGGCAGTCTTCTTTTCATGATCACATATAAAGAAACTAGATATCGTCGTTCTTAATTATTTTTATGATTATTTATAAATTGAAACTAATTAGAGTAAGATACAAAATATAAAAACAAAAATTGTTTTTACTGTTAAAAAGGTACAATTATTATCAATTTCTTTAACATGAATGTATAAAGAAAAGCTTATTTTATTAAAAAGAGTAAAAAACAATTTTTTTTTTTGTTAGATACTTCTTAAAACGCCTACTTTCATATTGACTGCATGCAACATGAAAACTGAACATGAGGGGGTGGAGGACAGTTAGTGTCGACTGCCTACTACAGTAAGAGATTATGGACTTGTTATTAGTATCGAATTCCATTGCAAGATTCTAGACTCCCGAGTAATGTTGTCCAACCGATTGCCACGGGACAATTCGAGTAGATGTTATGCTAAAAATTACTTGAGTAATTTTACTCGATTCTTTTTAAAAAGAATTGAGTAATTTTACTTGATTCTTTATAAAGAGAATCGAGTAATTACTACCTCTTCTCATTAAATCCTCTCTACTTCCACCTTTCTCCTCAACCATGCTTCCAATATATTTTACTTTGTGTACTTTTCTCAGCTCTACTCCATCCAACCTTATAGTTTTATTAGGCTTTATCCTCTTCCTTGTCATTACCATCACTTCACACTTTGCCTAAGTTTTATTCCACACTTTATCATTTCCTCATTCCATCCCTGATATCTGCTCCTGTACTTCCTCTTCCTTCTCCCCCCATACCACCAAGTCATCAGCAAACACCATGGTTTTCATTCTTTCCTCCCCGAGTTTTCCTGCCACTTTGTTCATGACCATTTCCATTACCATTATAAATGTTAGGGGTGAGAGGACACTCCCTTGCGTCACTCCATTTTTTATTTGGAACCATTCCATTATCTGTCTTAACACAACTCTTGTTTGAATACCACATGTTTTTTTTAAGGTATGTTCAACACTTTTTTTCTTGTTAGTTTTTAATTAACTATATGAACATAACCAGTACATAATGTGGTTCATATTCACTTATAATGAATGTATTGATTAGGAAATATTTCTAAATACAATATCATGTATAAAAAAGATTGTTTCTATACTTCTATACATCAAAGTTTCCATGTACCTGTACATTTTTTTTATGGAACCATCTACTTTGACATATGGAGGGCCATTATTATTATTATTATTATTATTATTATTGGGGTGTTCTACAATAAGACTATTCATTACTTACTATGAAGGGTAAGGATGAGGAGAGTAACTTAGAATCATCGCAGCTGCACACTGAGAAACCACCCGGTGAAGATTCAGGCCTCTACTTCTTCATCATCGGCTATCCAGTATTTTGCAAGAGTGACGCCTTAAACAGTAGTATGCAAACTTTTTTTT
>CABFWB010000864.1:0-57283 GCA_902151455.1 Timema bartmani
TAAGTATACAAACCAAACAAAATTTTTACTCAGAATTTACAATAACCAACCAACTTTGAAGCCATTTATCTCAGAAGTAATAAAAGTGCACTTGTACCCCTTTCCGTTTAGGCCCCTCAATTGAGACTTGGACGTCAACCATCTCCCATTGAACCTGAGATTCTTGTTACTAATTTACTGGGTGGTTGGTTGACTCCATAATCTAGATTATATATATGTCCCTTAGTTACCTAAGATTAAATATAACCAACATCAGTGGTCATATGGTCTAAAGCACGACTCGTACCTTGGACTGTATTGCAAATGACAGTGAGGTCAGGGTTCAATTCTCAGTCTAGTGTATTGCGAATAAATAGTCCTAAAGTGTTTCCCACTCCACCATTCATGCACATGTGGGAACATTTCATCCAAATTCTACTTTTCTCACTCCTACTATAATTGTGTTAATACGTGTGTAGTACGGGTAGTGAAATGATACGTGGTGAACAAATTAAAAAATCACCCTCTTCGGTGGTCGAATGGGCTAAGGCGTCACTGTCACAATAGACTAGATTGTCAAAACGGGATGAGTGGGTTTTGGATCCCGGTCAGGTAAACTGAGGGTGGCTTTTACTATATGGGTTTCCACTTTACCTCTATACAAATTGGGGTACATGCAAATCAATTCAATCTTTTCATCCCCACCAATATAATGTAATGCAATGTAATGTATGCATGAGTATAACCCAAACAGGTAGTAAAACAGGAACCTAGAGAGAAAGTTAAAATACAGCTCTCACCCCCATAGGACCATCCTTTCACTCTATCTATCCAGACAAGGTAGTATAGTCTGATAACCATTGGAAGAAGAATGTTTGACAGATCAACAGATTACTAAACCTATTTGTACGTATTAACTCCCCAATGTTTTTGTTCTGCAGTTGTAAAACTTTATACATTAAGTAAATTGTTACTGTTATAAGGAAATATAATGATATTTTATCAATTTTGATAGTTTACATTTATTTAGTTCCTTGTATAAAGTGAAGCAATGACTATACTAACACATACTTAAAGAGAAAACTCATGAAACCTTCAGTGACATTGATCAGAATAATATTTATTCTGTGGGACAAAGAGCTAGTCAAATAGGTGTAGAAATTAACTAAGACAAATTTTTGTAAGCTTGTAGTAGTACTCTTAGGTTTTCAGACCTTTGGCCTAAGGCATCGCTGTTCTATAAATTCTTAAGTCTAGGTTTGAAATATTTATCCGTGTAATATTCCTCATTTTCTTCATCATTAAATTAATTTATAGTTTAATTAATTATTCGTAACACACACGAAATTAGTTTAAGAATGTTCAGTACTTAAGCTAGACCAACCATATCAATTTAATTAAATGCGAATGTCTTAACTATAATTTAAAATGAAAAAAAACACTAAAATATGCCAGCATAACCTGCTAAAGAGAGTATTTTTGTGCCCCTTGTAGTTTATGTATGTTTATACAAAGATAGCTGTTTAATATCGCAAGAACTTCAATCAATAGTGACGTGTGAGAATAACCTCAAAATATACATGGCAGTTCTAGAAATTTAAAATAGATTCTATTTGACATTTAGATTTCAACGGTGTTGACCAGAGGACCCGATTGTGAGAAATATTCCTTACATTCGGGCTGGAAAAAATATTATTTCAATTCTCACAACGTCGCCTTTGATAATTATAAATTTACGATCACAATTCAAAGTTGAGTGATCTACGGCACTGAATGTTACAATTATTAATCTTCTTAAAATACGGGATGAGCAGAAATTTTCCCAATTCACGAAATTACCAATTTCACTTTTGGGATGTAACATGAATACCACGTCTTACTACCCAGTAGGGATATCCAAGTAAATACAATAATTGAGATAGGAGGCGTAAAATAGACCTTTATACGGAACGCACCAGCATTTTAGTAGAGATAAATCATAAAACATAAAAAAACCATAGTGAACCCAGTAGGGAATCAAACCCCGATTATGACATAACTATTAAACCAGACCAGTTGAGATTGATGCCTTAACCTAAGTTCCCATCGATGATTGTACAAAGGTAATAAATATTAGAGCAAATTGACACATAATTAGTGGTCATACCAAAGGATCTGTATTCAATACTCGATTCATTGAAATAAGTACGTGGCTCTTAACTAATTACCCTCTTCGGTTGTCGAATGGCTTAAGACGTCACTCACGCACTAAACTGGACATCCAATGACGGCTAAATTGGTGTTCAAATCCAAGTCGTGTGTACTATTTCCCCCTCTCCCTAAACGGTATTCTACTCTCCCTCTAAATTCAACCTTTATAATCCCTAACTCATTAGCGTAATCTATATACTGGGTGTTCATTTGAAAACTTTCCACTAAAATATCTCGAAAACAACGCATTAGGCCTACATAAAAAAAAATATTTTAAACCAAAGTCGTTTGATTCTGAGGGGGAAGTAAGGTGTAAGGCTGGTATGACCTTGGGTGGCGTTGCTAAGATGACATTGAGGACACTTTTTTTTTTAAATTAGACTCCCTATTTTTATTACATGTTCCTGTAGATCAATTTGTGCCATTTTAAAAATGGTGGTTTTGAGCTTTTTAAAGTAAAAGCTATCACGAGAAACGAGCCTCAAAAGTTTTTTAGATGCCGGCACAGAGCGTGGCATTATAATTTGGCCTATTCAAACATAGCTCGGGAAAGTACAAGTAATTGTGTGCTCGCAAACGTGTGTTTGTTCATGTTTATGTGTATTGGTAAAATAATTATTGAGAAAAAACTATTTTAATTTAAAGTTTAAAGGAGGTTTTTGAAATACTCTCCATTTCGAGATAAACAATGATATAGTCTATTTGAGAATACACTTCTGACTTTTCGTAGGGTTGCTTTTGTAGTACATCTCTATGCCATTGGTCCCGGCACAGATTTATCTGATTGTCAAACCCTTCCTTCACCTATGACAATACGTGTATCAATCACAACTTGTGAATGTGTGGAATGCCAGGCCTCCACCGTGGTTCGGATCCCACGTTAAACTATAGATCCTTCATTTCATCTCAAAATCACCCTACCATTATATATTAGCTTGAGTGTATATAGCCCGAACGGTTAGTAAGACGCAGTGCTAATAGTAATAGTATTAGTAATAATAATAGTAATAGTATTAGTAATAATAATAATAATAATAATAAATACCATTTTTATCTTATTTTTTTTAACTCGTTGAAATCTTCTGGTTTAGTCCCATAAATAGTGGACTTTAAATGTTCCCATAGGAAAATTTAGAGGCAATAACTCAGATGATTTTTCTAGCCACTCAATTGGTCCTCTTCTTACAATCCATTGTCCATTAAATATGTTGTCTAACCAGTGACGAACGATTAGTGTATGGTGAGGGGGGCTTCATCTTGCTGAAAAATGTAAAAGACCTTCATCAAGCTTCATGTCTCCATGATTGTCTATTTGATTTTCCAGGGCGTGCACTATGAGAGGATGAATAGCTTCTTCAAGGATTTCCAAGTATTTTCCTCCTGTCAGATTTCCATCAGTAAATATCGGACCAATAATCGTGTCACCTAATGTATCTGACCAAACGTTTATTTTTTCTGGCCATTGAGTGTGTCCATCAATAAAAATTTGAGGATTTTGATCACTCCAATAACTACAATTGCATTTATTTACAAAACCACTTAAGAACAAAATGCATTCTTCAGAAAAACAGATACAATTTAATAACAATTGATCCGCATTCAATAATTCGATCATTTCTTCGCAAAGCTGTACTCGCCTATCAGGATCATCTGCTTGTTGTACCTGCATTTTATACGGATGAAACTTATTTAATTTTAATGCCTTAGAACCAATTATTACACCAGTACCTTTATACACTTCCCGCACTGAACTTTCCCACATAAGTGCTCAGAATTTCCACTCGAGTTGATTCACTCAATGCTGTACGCACAGTCCATTTTTTGTTTGCGACAGATCGAGTTTCTTAAATTTTGAAACAAGATCCAAAACAAAGCTTTGTGATACTTTTTTATCTTGGTGTCTTTGGTTGAATTTTGCTGCCATTCTTCGAGGACAGTGAATCCCGGCTCCATACAGAAAAATCAATTCTGTTCTCTCTTCCAGACTGTAAACCATTTTTCAAGATTGGATGCTAACAGTAGGAAGCATATGAGGCAACTAATGGACTTGTTACTGGAATTGATAGTAAAAACAATGTTTTGTTTACGATCATACACACAAACACTTGTACCTTCCCGAGCTATGTTTGAATAGGCTAGATTCTAATGCCACGCCTGGTGCCGGTGACTCAAAAACTTGTGAGTCTTATTTCTCTTGATAGCTTTTACTTTAAAAAAACTTAAAACCACCATTTTGAAAATGTCAAAACGTGATCTACAGGAATATGTAATAAGAAATAAGGAGTCTTATTTAAAAAAAACCAAAGTGACCTTAACGTCACCTTAGCAACCCCACCCAAGGTCATACCCGTCTTATCACCTTACTTCCCCCTCAGAACCAAACAACTTTTGTTTTAAACTTTTTTCTGCAATGAGTTTTTTTCGAGATATTTAGGTGGAAGATTTTCAAATGAACATCCGGTATATAAAGACGAAAGCCCTGACTGACACACTCATTACCGTATCACACGAACCCCTGGACCTTGAATCGTTAAATTTTGCAGGGAGGTCACTTTCAATCCTTAAGCATCCAGTCAGAAGGGATTTTGCGAAATCCAACCCCTAAATGGGATAAAAAGGGGGTTGAAGAGATAGGCTTTTTCCAAAACCACTTAAGCTAGGAACATGAAATTTGGACTGAGGGTTCTTTATCAAAATCGAAGAAAATAGTATTCGATGAATTCTTGATAATAATGTCCTAAGGGGGGAAAATGGGGGTAAACACTTTATTGATAACCACACATTTCTCGGAAACCATTTAAGATAGAAACTTGAAACTAGGGGAAAATACTCTACTTAAAAAATAAAGAAATATGTGTTCAACGGTTTTTAGAAATAATCACCCAAACGTGTCAAACAAGGAGGGAGTGCGTTTTTCGAAAAACTACTATATCTTTGAAACCGCTTAATCTAGAAACTTAAAACTCGGGAAATTTACTCTTCATAAAAATAAATAAATTAGTGTTCGACGGTTTTTCAAAAAAACTATCTGACGAAGTAAACGGGGAGAGGGTTGGGTTTCCGAGCTGAGCTATATCTCTTTAAACTGTCAGCGTAGAGATGTGAAATTTAGCAAGAATATTCACAACTACTTTCTAATGTGATTGAAAGCCGATAGCTAAAAAGAGTATAGTGGGAAAAAGAGATTGGGGGTTTTCAACATATACCAAACTATTACAAACACATGATAACATTTTACTAGCTGTAAACAAATATTTATTTTTAAAGAAAGATCGTAGAAATGGAGTTGATTGCCATACTCTCTGGTGAGTGGTGTTTCTTTTTTCCCAATATGTACATTATTAATTACATGAATGTTTTCTGGTGGAATGTGATGCACTTTTTTCCTTGAAGTTTATTCAATAATGTTTATTGTTTAGTTTAATTTATATAAAGTTTGTGCATTAATTTTTGCTGCAATGTAAAATTATTTTTATATTGGTTTGTATATCGAAATTTCGTACTTGGTCAGCAAGAAAGTTTTTGTGGTGCGGTACGATTTCAGATTTGGACTTAAGGTTATTTAACAGTTTGTTATAAGTTTGTGTGATGGGGATCGAAAATATATTTGTAGATGGTAGTATAAAGGTGCATAGACGTATTTTGCGTATGAATGGTGATGGAGAATATCCTTTTTTACGCGTTATCATACGCCGTGTTTGGCACTGACAATCTAGGCCATGACCTGCGAAACCAGATAGTAGACTATATATCTGAGAATTGGGACAGATTTAAGGTGTTTACCATGGACAATGAGGGGAACAACTTGGTCAGCAAGGAGACGTACTGTGTTGTAATGTCGAAGCCTAGCGCCTATGGTACCACCTGCGAGCTGGAGGTGGCAGGGCAGTTTTGAGTTTTGAGATGTACTTGAATGGGCAATTACTCGTAGGTTTTGGAGAGCTTGGTGAGGGTGTAAGGAGGCTCAGGTTTACTGGTGATCTGTCCGGGGGTCTCTTTGATGTGTACCAGGCAATTGAAGGGCTGCCATGGTTCTCCCAGTTTATTCCACATCAAACCGATGCTCCTTCATTGCAATGTCCCGATAATATTCCAAATAATCAAGGTGAAAAACTACCATGCCAGGGCTACGATACAATAAGAGACAAACAAATGTCTGAAGCTGCTGCTAAATATGCTAAAATATTCAGAAATTAATCGCGCTGTTGTTGCTGCATATTCACAGAATAATCTATAGGAAAGGGAAGGACATCCAAGATCACCCTGGAGTGAAGAAGGATAATGTTTTAGGCAGAGTGTACACGGTTCACCCTAATAACTTACAGTATTATTATCTGCGCCTCATGTTCCACGAGGTATGAGAACCAACATCATTATCAGACCTCAAAACAGTAAACGGTCACATCCATCGCACATTACAGCCTACTTGCAGAGCGTTGGTTTTGTTGGAGGACGATGGTCACTGGGACAAAACATTGGAAGAAGTGGCCTTACCTGACTTTTCTTTCAAATTGAGAGAACTTTTTGCAATCATTTGGTTTACCTGCCAAATTTCAGACCCGATCCTGCTGTGAGGAAAGCACTGACAATTTTGATGAGGACACAAAACGACAGATGGAGACTGATTGTCCAGAGATTGATGTCCAGCAGGGTATGGACATGATATACAACAAGTGTCTGATATTGTTGGAAGATGTGGTGGTTTCAATGGCAGGCCATATTCTCAAGCACTGCAGCTTGCCTGAAACAACGCGTGATGCAGATAGTGTCATGGGCCACCGAGGCTACATCAGGGAATTGAACTACGACGTTGATGCTCTGTTGAAAAAAGTGGATGAAAACGAGTCAAGGCTAACGGGCGATCGTATGACGCTTTACAAGAATGTTATTAAAAGCGTAGATGGTGGAGACAGCAGTGTTATGTTCTTGGATGACTTTGGAGGTAAAGGAAAAACATTCTTGATAAAACTGTTTCTATCCAAAGCTAGAAGTAACAGGGGAATTCTTATGGTTTTGCTTTATTGGGAATCTGCAACAAAACTTACCATTTTGCCTTCACATTCCCCTTATATTTGAATCATACAGATATAACATGTAATATGTAACATTTAAAAAACAGCAATATAGCCCAGGTGCTTCGAGATTGCAAACTTATCGAATGGGATGAATGTACTTTGTCACATAAAGGGGGGATAGAGGCTCTAAACTATACGACGCAGGACATTTGCAGCTGTGACAAGCTGAAAGGTGGTGTTACTGCCTTGCTGGTCGGAGACTTTAGGCAGACCCTGCCAGGAGTACCCCGGGGGACCCGAGCTGATGAAGTCAAGGCCTGCCTTAAATCATCATACCTATGGCCGAAAATTCAAAAGCTTCCATTAAGGAAAAATATGATATTTCATCTGAAAAGTGATATTATGGCTGAGGAGTTTGCATAAATATGCTATAATTGGGAGATGGCAAGGTGAAGGAGATAGATGGAAAGATAACCCTTCTTTCTAGCATGTGTCAATTAGTTAGGGATATGAATTACAATCATTTATCCCGACATAAATAATCTAAGATAGAAACCTATGTCATGGTTAAGGGAGAGGGACATTCCTAGAAACGATAAGGAAAGTGAGATCAACAACTTCCTGCTCAGCATGTTTGTCTTGGAGGAGATGACCTATCAATCAGTGGACTCTAGTAGTGGAGATGAATAATGCTTTCCACTACCCAGTAGATTTTTTGCACACTCTCAAAACCCCTGGGCTCCCTCCTCACTCTTCTCTAGAAGGATATCGTGCCCATCATGTTGTTGCGCAATTTGAAGGCCCCAAAGCTGTTCAATGGAAGCAGACTGCAAGTGAAGGCCCTCCATCTCAACGACATCGAAGCATCTATCTTCACAGGGTGTGGTTACGGGGAAACAGTATTTATAACAAGCATTACCCTCATTCCTTGGGCTTACCCCTTCGAGTTTAAGAGAGTCCAGTTCCCCTTGACTGTCGGCTTTGCAATGACCATCAACAAGGCTCAGGGTCAGACATTGAAGGAGGTGGGGGTTGATTTAAGGGAAGACTGTTTCTCCTATGGCCATCTCTACGTAGCATTCTCCAGGGTGAGCACACCGAGGAGCCTGGCTGTCCTGGTACATGAGAGAAGGACGGCTAACATCGCATACCAGGAAGTCCTTTCAAAATAGGCAGTCACATAGGGAGTATGATACGGCAATAAGAAAGAGGGTGTGATAACCAAAATTCTCCTACCAAATCTTGACATGGCAGTAATAAAGGTGGCCTGCCAATCAAAATTCCCCGAACAGATGGCAATAAGAAAGGTGGTCTGCCAATCAAAATTCCCCAAACAGATGGCAGTAAGAAAGGTGGTCTGCCAATCAAAATTCCCCGAACAGATGGCAGTAAGAAAGAGGATCTGATAACCAAAATTCTCCGAACCGAACATGACAGAAATACGATGTTTGGTTACCTCCTCGTGGTGTTTCTCGGGTAACGCTAAGAACTATAACAGCTATCACATAATGTCTACCAGTATCACACTATTATATATATATATACATTGTATACGTTGTATATATATATATATATATATACAACGTGTATCTAAAACATTGCATCAAACTTTGGCAGGCTATTCCTTGGGTGAAAATAGAATAATTCACATCAGCAACCTAGGGTCCATCTTGAATAATAAGGGTGGTATACACCCCTAAAGATAGAGATAAAAACGACTGTTGTGTGAATTATTATGAAAACTGCTTAGGGTATTACAACGAATATTTGTATACTACTTATTGAAACCTTGATCATTAAAAAATTAAATGTTTGTTAATTTGACCAATTTGACTCATACTAACATAAATGTAGTCAAGGTAAATATTTTAAATATCAAAGTGTGTTAAGGAAAAACAGAAAACATTAAGTATAAACAACTTGTAAAAGTGTTAATCATAACGATATTTATCCTCAATATTCAATATATTAATTAAATTTACTAACCTCATACCCTTGTAATTTATTAACGACCATATCTAAGTCTTGTCTTATATTATATTTATTTACGCCTTAGAAAAGATTCAATTAAAATATTTTCTAAAATGTTATTACAATCTATATTAACTCAAAACAAATAACAACTTACAAACGAATATAGTGAGGTTAGTGAACTGGGCTGAATATACAGGTTGGGTAGGAAACAAGTATACGATCCATGCTGAGGAAAGTGATGGACAACCTGCTGAGGTTTACCTGACGTCCACTAGAGCTCACCTGAGTGACATAACCTTCAAAACGTGTAGTATGTAGTTGGCTTTTATTTGGCTAGTGAATTTTTAATATTCTAATTACTAATCGTATAATGGTTTCAGCCCCAACCTATGTACATAGTTAAAAAAAACTGTAATTAGTTATGATTTCATTTTAAACTCACCGAAGGAACATTAATGTGATCTGTAATTCCTATTTGGCAAGCCCGATGTTAAATTTCACTATATATTAGAAGTAATTTCTAACAATATTTAGTCAAAAAGATACCTGAATCAATAGAAAGATGCTGATAGGTATTAAATACAAATCAGTTTAATTGTATTGACATAAAACTATAATTTGGTTTCATTTGATATAAATGAACAAGAGAGGGTGGAAGAGAAATACCAGAGAAATATGCTGAACAAGGAAAAGAGTGAAGTGAAATACTAGATAGATAAAAGTTTAAGAATGTATCACGTATTTTTACCAAAAAGTTCATAAATTTGATATATTTGATGTGTGAAATTAACTTAAGCTTGCGAAATAATTTGAAATGTGTGTATTTTGGGTTAGTCAAATGATTTCTTGCATTTATTACTATTTATATTGAATACAAATTTTTCTTAGCTGCTTCAGATTAAACGGAGAGTAAGAAAATTTATAACCACTAGCAGGTTTTAATTTAGTTTTAAGTTACGAGCATACAATTATAAAATGAACAATACATAGTAGCGTATAACATGAACAGGTAGCTAGACGCGGTGATAATAATTCTATTTTTTATATCGTTCATGAAGCAGAATGTTGGAGGGGAAAGAAGGTAATATATTGATAATATTGATAATACATAAATATGGTACTGGCCATTTTTAAAGTTTAACACACTCAATACACTGAAAGCAATATTGAGTACCATAATTAATTGGCGTCAGCCTTTGAAATATTTTAATGTATTAAATATGGTTGGAAAATGACACCAGAACATGGGGTCAATTCAGATACAGGTTTACTTTATTTTTTTAATATATTTATTAATTAATATGAAGTTTAAAACTTTGAAAGCCCGTTTCGGTGGCCTCATGAACTAAGGCATAACTTTCGCAATAGTCTAGTTGACCTAAAATAGTTTGGATCCCATTCGGGTATAATGAGGGTCTTTATTTCATATATGGTATTTTAATATCTCTTCACGAAAATGCGTGTGCATTTCCTAAACTTATTAAAATCTTTCTCATCCTGAACCCATCAGTATGAATGTTATATACGCGTACAACCCTAAAGGATACTAAGGAGGCTGTACTAAAAATAAAATACACCACTGAACAGCGTTATACCGCTACCAGCAATTATTCCGATCAAAGTACTGTATTTTATTAAAATCTATAGATTAAAAGAAATATTGTTTATAATTTCAATAAAAACAGATTTAATGCGAGATATTTTCTTCACACGAACCTAAGCTAAGACTAACTAACCAAGTAGTTCCTTACTTTTCACTCAAAACTCGCACCATAAATAATTGTAATAACAAGGTATGGGCCAAACTCATATCTAAACACTACACCACCTTAGGTGAATTTCCCCTGGAATCAAAGCATATTCCCATATGTCAATATTCCAACTAATCTAAGTTTTCGTTGGTTAGGTTATGCCAATACAATTAAAATACGAAAGTTACTTATATAAGTCTAACTTAAATATTAGTACAAGATGTATTGTTTGAAATTATGTTGGTTTGTTACACTCAGAGGTTTTGAAGGAGTATATATAGTATAGTGATTGACAGTGATCTATGAGGTTTGGGATTAATCTTCAACAGCTCCACTTAAGGTGGTATTTCTAAAATTATTGTTTCACACACACACTCATTAGATAATTCCAAAGTGGATTTTATTGCACCCTCCCCCATCGTTATAACCCCAATTAAGAGAGAGCTTAAATATGTTTGGTAAATACAAGGTTGGTACATATTTAATTTAGAACTTTCTACATTATTAATATTTTTCCAGACCAATTTTTTTTTTCAGTTTGTTATTTTATATGCAAGGATATTATTATGAAATTGCACTATTTCTTACAATTTTCTATTAAGTTCTTAATACAAGTTATATTAAAGATAAGTATGTCGTAAGTTTATAAGAATTGAAGAAAAAACTGTTTATATGAATTGAAGAAAAAACTGTTATTTTAAAATGGAATATGCTGTTTTATTTTGTATTTTAAAACCTATAGAGATAATTTCCGAAAATCTCGGTAATTTTTAAAAATGTCATTGATTTTTCCCTGTCAAGCCAGATATCCTGTGTTTTAAAAATTTTACCTTTTTTCTTGGGGTGTATCAATATGGAAGTATTATCCCGATATCGTAATATAAATATAATTGGGACTAAGTCAATCACAAAAAATTTTAATATTTCTTCCTGTTCGATTTTCATTAGACTAATGGCACAGTACATGGTATACCCTACAATAATTCAAACAAATACCTTACGTGCTTTTAAAATATAGATCATTGAAAGGGCGTTTTCACGAATATGATTAATTGCCTGTCTGCAACATTTTTGTATCAAAATAAATTTTAATCCTCGCTTAAAGAAAGCTAAACGATTAAAATATATTCGTTGTCTCACGTAATACTAAAATATGTTCAACAATTACTCACGATCAACAATATTTTGCACTGATATAAAATTGATATTTTGGCATATATAATCTTAAACAAAATGTTTTCGTGCTAAATTTCCTTATCATTCATATTTACAAAACGTTTGATCAAATATTTAATTTAACATAATTTATATTATATTGTTTTAGTTATATTATTTCAAACCATTATATTGTATTAAGCCATATGGTGAATCAATAAGCGTCAGTCTCTCAGAAATAATATCGGCGCAAGAATAAGGTTTATATCTCGGCTGGAATTATTAGAAGTTATTTTCCTACAGTTGTATCACAGTAGTTTTCTCAATTTCTCTTCTCGCTTATCCATGTGAAATACTTCCGAACTTCGTTTCTAGCCTCTAAGCCTTTCAGTTGAACCACTAAGAACCATTGTGTTAAATGCAATTATGAAAATATTATGTATAGCTTACCGTAACTTAAAACTATTTATTTTGCCCAACAAACTATTATTGGATGTAAGTTACTATTAGAAGGTTATTAAAATTGTTGTATGTACCAACATTGGTGAAATTTGGGAAAAACTAAAAGTTCGTTTATAGTGAAGAATTTTTTGAAGGCTTTAGTCCAGTCTTGGTGTACTTAGTGTGATTAGATTACTACTCTCCCTTAACGCAATTGCGAGGACCTTTTTTCTAAATTATAAATCTCTAATTCTCACCCAAATAGCCTAATTAGGGCCTAAATATAAATATCCCGTGCAGATAGTATGACATGGTGAAAATAAATTGATAATTGATTTAAGGCTTTTGACTATCTCAGTTTGAATCTAACTAAACTTCAGCTCACGTTTTGTATTAAAAAAGCAACGCATACAGTTATTAATATGTTCGACTTAAAAGTTTTCGTATGTTCAACAAGTAATTAATTTTATAGAATAAATATATAAATTGATATTTTATAACATGAGTATTTTTAAAGTCGAAGAAAGTTATTTCGAAGCTAAAATGTACAAGCTTCTTTAACTAGCTAGAGGCCTATGTGGCCTTTGTAATTCCAATAATTTTTGTATATTTGGTAGAAAAAATTATATAAAATATATATTTAAAAAAACAATCAAAGTAGACGGGCAGCTCACCCTAACATTGAAAATTATTTTTTATTCTGAAGGTGGTAGAGCGAAATTATTCTACTTTGAAAATTCCGACATCTTCTTTTATATTCGCTTTGCAACACGAAACTGTGATAAGGATGTTTGTTATATATTGTTTTATAATTTGCATCTAATTTGAAATTCTGTTTTCATCCAAAGTAACAAAATGTGTGTGTGAAATATTTCCCCCTTTAATATTTCTTTACAATGTAGACATAAGCAAAACAAATATAAATAAAAAAAAACAAAGAATTCATATTTATTCTTTCAAAGAAATGTTTTTAATAACATCACATTTTAATACATGCCACTACAAAGTACTTTCTCAAACAAAAGTATACTGGTGTGTATGTATGTCTTAAATTTAATTTAAAATATATCTACATTGATGGGTACGTAGACAAAGGCGTCAGTATTGGCTAGTCTCCTTTAGTTTTCCAGTGATGGATAAGTTATGGCTTAAATTCCTACCAAGTGAAAAGTAGTTTTTCTAAATAATTATTCAATACCGCTTTGCGGAAATTTGGGTAAAAATTCTTTAACTACTATAGGTCCTACGCTACTCATTTTGATCACAAAGTATAACTATTTTTGGAAAACACTGATAGGTGGTAGCTACGCAACAAAGATAATATTAAAAAAAAATCATATTTTTAATTCTTTACATACGAGCACACATTCCCACTTAAAGGCATTACTTTATTATAATAAAGAAAAGCATTTTTAAAGTACTTATTATTAATTGTGTGCAAAGGTAGCTTTTTAAATGCAAAGCGAAGTCAATGAAAGTCGAATCGAAGCCTGTAACAAGTGAAGGCTAGTCAAAGCAAGCCAAAGTCAAGGATAGGATTTTTGTAGTTTTCATGTAATACTAATTCCCAATTTTAAGCTATCTAATAAAAGCATATAGAAAATAGAAAAGTTTATAAGATAAAACAAAGAACAAAACACAGACCCTACCATTAAAATGTATATCAATATTTATTTATAATTATTTAGTTTCTGTGTGTACAGTACCTGTAATTAATTTTTTGCAGTGCCTCTTACTACCTGTTCAGTTTATATTACTAAAAACTAATTACGTCAATGTGCTATGGGTAGGGAAGATTTAATTTAGAGGGAAGTGTACCCGCATTCTCATGGAGGGAGAATGGAAAACCATTTATGATAAAACACCCTTTGAACCCGAACGGTATCTAAACTCCGATTCACCAGCCATCAGCAATCAACCCCATTGTGATAGTGACGCCTTAGACTTTGCGGCCACCTAAGCAAGTACATGGAAATTCACTGTAGATAGTTATTATAACGAAATTGAATATCAAAGACTATGAAATGAATACTCTTTTGTATATTGATACTTGATGTACTTGACCGTCAGTTAATAGTCTTGCAGACTGCCGGACATTTTTCTTTTGAACAAAATAATGTTGGCAATATTATGTATATAATAATTTATTTTTGTTTTTAATTACATATTTGCTTTATTCATGCTTACGTTAAGATGTAATATAATCACTATCTGTTATATGGGTAAATTTATCATATTTAATGAGATATTTTAAAGCTGTTATTAAATCATCGAAGTTTTCTTCTTACCATGAAGTGTTTCATAGATACGAAGTTAATGGTGGGTGTCGAATTTAAATCGAAGAAGATTTCTAAGGTTTGCTCACCCCTTGTTTTTAAATAATATAGGTCAATTTATTTGCACGTCACGGTCAAACATTAATTGAAGATACAAACAAATTTGAATATAGATACGAAATTATTTTCACCTTAAAATATAAAGATTATGGTTTAAACTGAGATAATTAATGTATAATAAATCAATCTTGTGTTTTAAAAATGAACAAAAAGTATAAACCACGCCGGCCATGAACTGTTTATGTTTTAATAATACACTGTAAGTATTATTATTAATATTTTAATTCTGTATAATATACATTAATATTATTTTTATTTTAAACTTTGTATTTTATTTAATGAAAGTGAACAAGTATCTCGTTTTTGGACTCTGTATGAAAAATTATTCAAGATAGCAAACGCATTGATACCTTTTGACGACTTTCAATTTTAAAACACTTCAAATGAATTTAATTAATCTCAATTCATACAGTTTTCTTTGTTTTTACTTTACAAACAATATCGATTACGTATTCAGATCTGTTTGTATCTTCATTGTGTAGTTGACAGTGACGTGGAACAAAGATATTTGATATTCATTTAAAAATACTATAAATTATAATTCCTTAATAATTACAATCAATATACATAAAATATATCATTGGGATTTTTTTTTAAATTTCAGATTAAAGTTTTTCTATGTGTGCACATAATCTTACTTCTTATTCAAGCTATCAAAATATTGATACTAACAGATAGGGATGGATAAGGTAGAATTTAGAAGAATTGTACACAAGATTGTGCAGATCTATATTAGGAGATAACTATTTTAAGAAAATACTTTTGCAGTATACCTAATTGGAATTTGAGCTTTGGTATTAATGTCAACGATAAACACATCTAATGCAACCAGCGATGCAAGTAAAGCTTATATGAAAATTCATAGTCGTTATATAAAGAGAGACTGACAAGTATATTTGAAAATTAACAGCATTCACACCGGTAAGACTGTATTTATATGTCTAGTGCGTATATCGAATTTATATTAGTCTAGTGCGTTTAGTTTCACTAGTGTCGGCGATTTCAGTGTCTAAATTCCAACATATTGTATTGTGGGCACTTTTTACTTAATAGTTTTTCATCATTCTCCCTCCACATAAGTGAAGGCACATTTTCTCATAGAAAAATGTGTTCTGGATCAGACGGGTGGTGAGTCTGGAAAAGATAATAACTAAGAAACTATCGGTAGGATGTAGTTTTTTATTTTCTACTGAAATATTTCGTTTATTCTCAAAATTACGTTCCTAGATAAATGTTGAAATACATAGAAACTAAATTCGAGATAACTACAGCATTTTGATTAGAGCGTCGTTACATTTGCTAAAACAATAAGTTAATTAAGTAAACATCAATACATATAAACTTCGCTACCAAAGGGCCACAAAGCCAGTTTTTTTAACAAATAAAATGGTTGTAAATGTGATAATGAATGCTTCAATCAACTTTTTTTCGAATGGTTAAATAGTCGATCGGCCAACAAACAACATAAACATTGCTTTACGTTGATGTTTGTGGAAAAATAAAATCTTGAAATTAGCGTACATTCAGGAAATAATGTTTATGGTTTATGATACAGTGTACCAAGTACATTGTTATGCTTTTAAAATTATTGAATAATACTTTATATTAATTTCTTAGTTTCTCTAAAATAAAATAAATAAAAATATTGAATTTTTAATTTTTTTAAGTCTTGTAATATTTTTATTGCTGTAGCATGTCAATTTTATATATTTTTATTTGTCAAATATATTTTAAATATTTATCACGAAGAACTGTATTTAAATATTATAAAGGGAACACTTGAGATATTTTTTAAACTTTTAACCTTAATTAACCAAAATTAATTTTATCACTCATAAATGTAAAAAAATTATATTTATTTGAGTCATAAAGTAGTTAATAGGTTTCTGTATTTGAAACATACTAAAACATTAATACACTTACTATTTTAAGCATACAATAAGGAGATGCACTTTTCCCATTAATCTAGCCTTAGAATATGATATTAGGTTAACGGGAGAGAGTGTGGGAGGGCTGAAACTAAACGGTACTATAGAGCTTTTAGGGATTCACAGATGATTTAGCTTTGTTGTTATGCAATAAAATATCTTTTTAAAGAAATGCAGATATTTTACTGCAGTCTAGTGAAGAAATAGCCTTAGAAGTGAACGGTGAAAAGACTAAGTATATGGTCACAGAGAGAACACAGATTGGGGTTAATAATTTAGAGATTACTGTGAACAACATATCATTTGACAGGGTTAATGAGTTTAAATACCTAGAAAAAATTTTAACCAGCAAAAACGATATAGAGGTGAAATTACAATTGGGAAATGCATGCTAATACTCGGTCAGTAATTTACATCTTTCCTCCTGTCAAGGAATGTAATACTCAGAATATACTAAACAATTTTATAGATTGTTTTCAATGGGTGTAAAATGTGACACTTTACATGACGAAAAGAAATTAGAGTGTTTGAAAACATAGTGGCTAGGAAAATATCTAGGCAAAGAAGTGATGAAGTTACTAAGGAGTGGAGCAGGTTATATATATGATAAGTTACACAACCTTTTCTTAAGACAAGATATTGTTAATAAATAAACTTTTGATTTCCTAATGACATATATTAAGTAGGTAAGTAAGAATACAACTTCGATTTCCAGCTTGGAGGGCCTTTAGTTAATCTTTCTATGACGTATACGTGATCCTCTACGCTGTCTAAATACGGTCAAAAAAATAAATTACATGACATTTTAAAGAAACTCAACTGCAACCCAATATGAAAAGAGAACAAATACTATTATTCATATTATACCATCTACTTTAACAAACATATCCTATTAATGAGCTATTTATTATAGTAATGAGATTTATGAAGATTTAAAATAATTAAAACTATCACAAACTATCCTACAATTTTACGTTGGGAACTTCTTACTCAATAACTTAATTTTTTGAAGAAAGTTAGATATTATTCCAACCAGAAAATATTTATATTAAATTAATTGAAAATGAGCTAATTTCACCTCCCCAAGAACAATTTTAAATTTATAAAACTTAAAATTTAAGTCAATCTTTCATAATCCTATAGAAAAATTTTGATAGCTCTCGCCTCTTTATTTGATTTAGAATATAATTTTGAATAAAACTAAAATTTTTTAATAAACGCAAGATTTCTGGACTTCCATAAAGTGTATCTGTTATTCTGTGGGCGGTCTCCTTAATAGGGGAAAAAAAGTACATAACTTACTTGTGGAACATTCATCTGGTAATTTAGTTTATTATTATTATTATTATTATTATTATTAAATATTATTTTTCAAAACTGTAGGCTACTTTACTCAAGTGGTATTATCTATGAATCGGCACTTATAGTAAACAGCATGTTACCAATGGAAAGGATGATTTGGCATCGTATGAATACTAAATCTATTTGAACTGGTACTTGAACTAAAGTTTCGGAGAATGCGTCGGTCATTGCCTTAATAAAATTGAGCTTATAATTATTATTGACCATAGCAAGCGCCAAAACTATTTTTTAATAAATAAATTAGTCGATTAATTATTAGAGAGGAGCCGGTACATTTTTATAAAAACATATGTAAGAAACTTATATTAAATCCATTATGTAAATAAACTGTATCTACAAAATATATTATATTTAAACACAATGAACAAATAAAAGTTATGTTTAGACATATACTTCTGATAAAATTAAATAGATTAAATACATTTGTATATCCTATTAATGGGAACGAATAATGATTAAAACCTTATTTTTGACAAAATATAAATCAAAATTATAATATACACATATATTTTAAAGAATAAAACACTGACCATACAAATTAATATATTTTATTTAAATAATCAACTGCAAAGGTTTTTCAAAGGGACATCAACAAAAATCTATCTATTAATGTTATTATCTCCAATCCGAATCGGCTGGCACATGGACTAGTCCGCCAGTATGACTGGTCTCGTCTCATGAAGGGTAGGCCAGTGGTCAAATTTAATTTTCATATACAGCCTACATTGGTTTTACAATATCCCTCAACCCAAATGTGAGTACATTTCAGAGATGGTGTTCATGTCAATCACATTTGGTCTGGTTTGCTGGTGATTTAAAAGTCAAGGTTTTGATCCCATTTGGTACTGAGGAGGGTTTTCATTAATAGTGTTCCGATCTTTTCTTGCAAATGTGAAAATTTAATTTTAATATCACTATTACACAGCATAGTTAATGTATATGCGTAAAACCCCAAATAACTAGTGAAATTCAATGGGGAAATAGATATATCATCCTCCTGCACAAGTGTGTTGATAGCTTGAGCGGGTTTTAATAGGCGATACACAATCATGTAGTAGTGATTTTATATCAGTTACAACTAACGTTATCATTAAAATTACTCTATATTTACAACAATGACCGATTATAAAAACATTTAAATAATAGCCAGGTGTATTAAATGAGGTAATCGGTATATCTAATTCCTTCCTTCTTTTGTCTGAAGACCTATCAAACGACCGTCTTTAGTAAAAGGCACTCTAGTTACTGATATAGGATTGAAAAGTATTTCCCTTCGTTAAGTATGCAAGGCAATGAGCTCACTAGTATAATTATCCCCTCAATATGCACCTGTGAATGTGCAGTCAAATTCATCTGATTTTCATCGCCTTAGACAATAAAGTTGGGAGGGCCATCTGATAAGAGTCCAATCAATTATGGTGGATTACTTTAGTTGTGACTTTCAGTCCAATTATACGGTCTTTTATTCAATCAAACACTGATATATTTACTTAAAATTGATATTCTATTTCTATTTTCTTAAAAAATATATGCCAATTAATGAAATCCCTAAACTATCTTAAGACTTTTAACAGATTGCTCTCATAACAAAAATGCCTACATTATATTTTTTCATTATTTATACTTTCTGAATAAACTATTGTATTTTTGTATATGAATAGCCAGAACGCGTAGAAAGCCAGACACAATAGGCCTACTATTTAAATCAAATATCAAGAGAGCTTTCAAATCAGTTCAGGGTCAAAAAATCAAAAGAGCTCTTATTGGGGGGAAGATATCGGATATGCCTTTTTTTTTCACTATCAATATGCATTTTATATAAAAAGATCATGTGATAAATTTAGACTAGAAAGCTGCAAAACAAAACAGGAATTTATACTGGGAGGATTATATAAGGCGAAGGAAGACCTATTAAAATGGAGAAGAAGCAAGTCTTTTGAAATAAAATCACAGCATAAGTCCCCCAGCTTAAGTCGAACGATTTACACATGAGAAAAGTCACTACGGCACTTCTTAAGTCAAGAAAAGTTTTCCAGTTAACAGTAAATATGTTTCATTTATCAATTTCAAGAAAATTTAAGTTAAAGTGATTTAGCTGCAATAGGCGTATGAATGAATGAAAAAAATAGAATAATTGTTTCGATATATATTTTTTCTAAGATAAATACTAGATTAAATATCAAGTCCAAATAAGATTCCAATTGACTTATTTTTACACATAGTAACAGAACGAAATTAAAACTTTTCAAAAATTAAAATATAAGTTTGTAAAACAAAACTAATCTTGTTTCGCAAGTTCATTTATGATATATTTGAAATTATATAAACTTTTGTTTATTAATAAAAACATGGTATTTATGATAGGTTTTGTTTGATTCCGGGTATATTTGAAATGAATTCATTGCTACACATACAATCGAAATTAGTGGCATAATTGAAATAAATGTTCACTCCTTCAGATAATTTTACATATGGGCGTTATTGATATGTTGAATTAAAAATAATATATTTGAAGAAAATTCATTGTTGTTTAAGCATATAAACGTCATTGGATTAATTATTTTAATTATGAGGAAATAATAACTCTACTTTATAAAAAGTTGAATATTATTATAATAAAATTAATTATCTATTTTATAAAAAAGTTTCTATTTATTAGAGAATCAACTACATATTCGGAAATGTTACGGATAATTAAGGAATATAATCACATTTTACAAACAAATACAGTTGTATAAGATAGATGTAACGTGATTTTATTATAATATACAATTATTTTCATATAAGCTTCTTGGTATTTTTTTATAAATAAGATTAGTTACAAAAAAATAATAAACATTATATATTTAATAGTTATTGTTTTTATTAATATTCTTTTTGCACCACGTTTTACTAACCGTTGGGGTTACACGCACTTACGCTAATGTGTAATGCTAAGGTGATTGTGAGATGAGTTGAAGGACCTACAGTTTAACGTGGGATCCGAACCACGGTGGAGGCCTGTCATCCAACTCATTCCCAAGTTGTGAGTAATACCCATCTTGTCAGAGGTGAAGAAAGGCTGTGCCGGGACCGAGGATTGTACCCCGGAAACCTAGCACAGAAGTTTGACACCTTACCCCTAGACTGCTGGGTCACTCTCTTCAAATAATAAATATTATTTCTATATAAATTAGCTAATTAGTGACAAATAATAATAGTTTTATAGTGATAAATTTGAGTACAATAAGTTATATAAAAAGGTCATTATATATAAATTATGTTTTTATTATTAATACAGTAGTATTGTAAGCTGTACAGTTGTGATGATACAGTCTTATGTTTTATCAAAAACTTTCTTTATAGATTTTTACTTTCCCGGAAAAACATCATTACCTCTATTTATTCTATGATTTTCATCTTATTAATCTTATTCAAAGACAAGTTAAATAAACTTAGTATTTTCATTAAACCCTTTATAAAATAAATCAAATAAAATGTGACCCGCTTCAGTGGCCAAAAGGTTTAAGGTGTCACTCTCATTTTAGACTAGTTTAATGATGATGGGAAGATTGGCTACGGTAAAAGTTTTTTTTCCTGAATGTTTTTCCACTCTCTCACCATGAAAATTCTGGTGGATTACCTCTAAATTTCTTCCTTCCTCTTCCCAACCCCATTAGAGTTATACACAAATATATGAATAGACTTCATATAGTAATATGCGGTGATTGAAAAAAATTTATTTATGAAAAAAAAAAATTTAAATTATGAGCTTCTCAGTTTGAATTAATCTTTAAAGCTTTTGCTATGATTTTTTGAAAACATGATTAAAATGATGAAAATTATAACATTTATCTTTAAAATATATTTTTTAAATTTCAAAAAGTATAATATACAATTTTATAATAGGTGGGTTATAGTTTTGCTTTTGTTCCTCTAATACAGGTGAATAAAATGAATGGTTTGACAAATTCCATAAGGATATATTTGAAATTATCGCGTATAGTTTATGAGAACTAATAATTTTTTAACATTAAAAATCCCTTTGAAGGCAATTAATAGAAGAGAATCAATGGACCTACCTGATTCCTGATAGAGCAGTGTCATTATCAAAATCAGAACGTTTCTCCTGGTAGGAGTGACGTCAATAGAAGAAATCATCGTGCAAGCTCCTTGCAGATATTCAGCTGACGGGAGACGTTACTGACGGAAGTATAAGGATTCAATCATCGCCGTATCTGAGCTACACCAAGCAAACGAATACAAACGAGAACTTGTTGGCTAAACAAAATAAATGTCGCACACATTATTTACTTTGAATTTAGCTCGCTCATACATATATACATATATATTTCCTTTGGTTCACAAACACTTGTGCAATCCACGGGGTATTTTGATACGAAGGGAAACAAAATGTACCTCTCTCTGGTACAAAATAAAAGCTCACACACGAACAACTAAGTCGACACAAGTCGCTAAACTCAGGAATTAGATTGTTTTATGGATTATGTCTGCACGAATGTATTGGGACCACACGCAAGCATTTCTGTTATGTTTTATTTTTAAACAGTGAGTTGACTAATATAGCTCTACACTTGTTTATCAGAATAAAATATGCACATCTCAATTTTTGAACTTTACTATTTGATTCCAGCGGCTAGTGATGGCACTGACAATCAATAATTCAAATTTAATTTAGTTTCTACCAATATTTGAGTGAAAAAATTATCGTTCAGAAATGTTTGATAAATATTGGAATTTTGTTGGTAGCTCAACCAATATTATACTTTATAGTTGTATTTATTGTAATGTATCAATAATGTTTTCAAAATGAGATCTGCTATATGCTCACTGCAAATGAAGCTTTGTATATTTCCAAAATGGTTATCTACTAAAAAAATCACTATGTAGTGTGATTAAAAACAGATGTTTAAAGATGATAATGAAATATTAACCTTTTATTATTTAATTAAAATCGCTTACGAAAATCGTTTCTCAATCCGTAGTAATTTTTAAAGAAATTAATATTGAATTGTGACAGTTTAAACGTTACAAAGCTTAACTATTTTATTGAAAATCCTCCTAACACAATTTAAGTATAATTTATTTCACGATTTAAATACAATTTATTTGAACAAAGTTGACTTTATGGAACGGAAAAGATATTGATGGAAAATATTTAGGATAACACTGGAACGTGGACTGAAGCTTATGGTTGCACACTCAAGATATTTTTAATTGCAAATATAATACTTATTTTGTAGATTGAAATTAAATTCACAAACGCACTTTTGTTTTCTTAGTGAAAACATTTATGTTTACAAGAACATTCTAATCGAGCTCATTCACTCTTTTAAATATATTCAGCGTTACCTTTTTCAAATCGAGTTCTTATCACCGCAATAAGTATTCTTCCAAAGTATCTCTCATTCCACTGACAACACTTTAGTTTATAACAATGAAACACTCGCTTAGATATTCCATTGCAGAGACTTTCCAATTGTAGATACGTAAAACCGTCAAATAACGAATCACAGCACGAAACAAATCAAACTTTATTTCTTTCTCCAAAAAGCTGATAATTCATAACATATTGTTATCAAGACATGTAAATAACATTATTATGGTTATCTACACTCGATTGAATCCTTTACTCAAGTATAACAAAATGTTTGTCACAGTTTATAAGAGGAATCCATATTTTCCCCCAAAAATATGATTTTTGTGTTTCACCAACCGTTAACTAGAACAAACGACGTACACAAATACACCTCAGTAAAGTAAAGTTGGAACCTGGGGGGGTGTTTCGTGAAAAGCAAGCGAGCGGGAGGTAGACTGTGGAAAAAAAAAAGTGTTAGTACCGAGGTTGTGAGGTAGGTGTCTCTGTCGCGCGCTACGGAACTATTTGACTGTCTCGGTGTGGCGGTCTAACTGCGACTGTTGGGAGGGGAGATCTAGGCGGTAGCACTGTGAAACAGCGCCCTCTATCTGTGTGTATGTGTGAGTGTATATATCGACCCGGCACCGGACGGCCACACAGGAGTAGTGGTGGTAGCGGGGAAACTTACAATCTTCTCTCTTGATGGCATTTATTTATTTTAAATAAAAAAAAGCGTGATTGAATGTGTGCAAGCTATTTTAGAAATAACACTTGCAAACTAAATATTCGCTTTTTTTTAACGTAAAATATCAAATTCTAGAAGCAGAAATATAGACCTAGTTACTAAGCACGGGGTGTAGGAGAGAGAATGGGAACATGAAACATGAATAAGGATCCAGGACAGTCTAGTCTGTTTTGCCATTGACATGAGGGTAAGGGTTCAAATTCCTGAGGAATGAACTGAAACTGTATTTTCCTATATTGTTTCTCGCTTTCCCTAATAGCAAATACCAATATATTTTCTCTAAATTATACCTTCCACATTCCAGCTCCATTAGTGTGACTCTGTGAATATCCTGGACAAATCGTAAGATGCGGCACACCAAATTATCAAATTATCCTTCTTCTGATTACCAAAGTTAGTTTGCTTTTGCGTTTTAAGAGGATGTTTGTCATTAGTAGGTGAGACACCACTTTTATTTAAAGACAGTACAAATTGTGGGGTATTTAAAGGAAGTGAACCAGCAGTAGATTAAAGAAAAAATTAAAGAATGGTACAACACAATCACACAAATGGTTCATATTGTGTACTAAAGCTTGAAAGAATATTTTCCAAAATAGGTTTTCAATAAACATCCTTAAGCAAGTTTTGTTCGTTTTTTGTTAATCACCATTAACTTTTGTAAATAAATTTTAAACCAAGATGTATAAAATTTCTTGGCAAATTTTTAGTTAAAAAAACTTTTTTCTAAAACTACATTAAAATTATTTTTAACTTATAACAACCAAAGCTATATTTATTAATCACGAACATTTTTATTAGATACCCATTTTAATTCAATCTTCAAGGGCTATCTAAAAAATTTAAATTTTTCTATGATCATAAATAAACTACCCATGTATTAATGTAATTTATTAACTTAAATATACATTAGCAATGATTAAGTAATATTGTTCCATGATATCACTTTTTATCAAAATTGATATAGCCTTTTTTTAAAATCATTTTTCATTTGTAGAATATTATAAACCTATTTATTTTAAATGAATATGTACCCATAATTAATAATAAGAAGAAAATAATGTACTAATTTCAAGCCAAATCCTTAAGCGTTATTATTTAAGATAATCAAATTTTTTAAAACAAATCATCAATAAAATGTCCGTAAGCGATTTACCCCCTAAAAACAATTAAATAGTTTTTAGGTCATATCAAACACATTTCAAATAAGTAATTAAAAACTATACATTTTTAAAAAGAATATAGAATTTTCAAAAATCACTCAATATTAAGTTAACCTTAAATAATTTTTACCCAAACTCCAAATATAAAGAGCTGTTTAGGAGGTCAAATACTCCCTAGATATTTATTTTATACAAATTTGTAGAGTATTCTATGATAAATTTAGAATTAAAAATATTACTTATCAGTAAACTAAATAATTGCATAATATTTCATATAAAGTGTTTTATAGATGAAACAAAATTTAAAAAAATAGGATTCCATTAAACTACTCTCAAGCAAATTTTCCTCAGATAAACAAATTAAAAATCATCTTGTTAATGGAAATCAACACTCGACATATATAAATTTTAATCAAAATTGTTTGAATAATTTTATCAAATATAAAGTTTTAAAAAATAGGATACATTTTTTAAACAGCCATATGATTATTTATAATTCGTAAAAATAGAAACATATTCTTATTTTATATTATGTAAAACCACTCCCAAATGTCCAAATTGAACTAAATCTTCAAGGTCATTTTTGATCAATTTCAAATAAAAAAAAAATTCATTAGTAAACTACCATTAAATTAATTTATTAAAAAATATATATATATATCTATTAAAATAAGTTACGTAAAATAGTTATTAGATACAAATTTTGAACAAATATATTTTATCAATTTTAAAAGTATATCAAAGTTTCAGTCATCAATAATTTACTTTATTTTAGCACTGCGTCTTACTAGCTGCTCGGGTTATATGCCTCTGTACTAATTACACTAATGTGTTAAGGATTAGGGAAGTGTAATATATAGGGAGTACACCCGCATTTGTGGTGGAGGAGAGTGGAAGAACATTTAGCGTTAGACCATGCGGCCAACTAAGAGAGTAAATTACTGTCAAGTTAATGTGATTAAAGGAAAAAAACGATAATTTTAATGCTGTTAAAAAAACCCAGAAATTATCATTTTGAACCAAATCGTTAAAATAATTTTCAAAATAATCTTATACGAAAATTCTCATAATTTAACCACCCTGTTATTAAGGGTTAAAGTCAAAATAAAAATTACTCATCGCATATCATCTAGATATAAAATTGAACCAAATCCATTAAACCGTGTCAGAACTGTAACAAGGAACAGATTTATAATAGATTCTTTAGGTTCGGGGTAAAATAAAACGATTACAATAATTTATCTTAATATCAGAAAGTATAAGACTACAACCTGTGAGTTCACCTTGGTTCCGATCTAAGTTCTCAACCTTCCGGGTCAAGGTCATTTAAACTATTTTAAAACACACTAAGAATGTGTTATAATTAAGGTAACCTACGATAGTATGAAACGTAAAAATAATAATAGTAATAATAATATAATATTAATAAGTATTATTATAATATATTACATAATATATAATAAAATAATATATAATTATATTAATAATATATATAATAAAATAATATATAATTATATTAATAATATATATAATAAAATAATATATAATTATATTAATAATATATATAATAAAATAATATATAATTATATTAATAATAATATATAATTATGTTAATAATATATAATCCTATTGATATTAAATATTATTATTATTATTATTATTATTATTATTTTACTAAGAGTCAAAATTTTAATTCAATTTGTAAATAATGTCCCACATAATATAATTACTAACATTTCGGTATTTTATTTCCACCGTATCTCACTAATATGTCAGTTTAAACACATATACGTTAATTATGGTAGAGGAAGAAATAGTTTAGGCTGTGAATGTGAGGAATGCCAGGCCTTCACCGTGGTTCGGATTCCACGTTAAACTGTAGGTCCTCCATTTCATCTCACAATCACCCTACCATTACACATTAGCGTAAGTGCGTATAACTCTAACGGGTAGTAAGACGCGGTGCTAACAATAATAATAGTTTAGGCGAAGTATTTACCCACAGTTTCGGGGATGTAAAGTCGAAAACTAGTAATGAAAAAATAGCCTTGGTAAATCCAGTCGAGATATGAGCCACGACCTAGACGTCACACCTAATCCAGACTTAAGTTTACGTGCCCACTGATGCGGGTGCCACGTACCCTCCATAACTGATTCTTTGATTAGTTGATTTTGGTAGTAATTAATAGACTTAGAGCTATCGCACTTTATAGGAAGTGAATGAGTTTAAATTTATTTTATTATTTTAAAACAGCCTTCCAATTTTTGCTATGAAAACATGTTAAGTTAAATATTCGTTTTTAGATCTAGCATTTAACTGACAATTAAAATACTAATCTTATATTTGTAAGTAAACCTCCTCTGATGCTTTTGATAAAATCTGTCAAGAACATATTTCTAATTTAAATACGTAACTTTTTATTATTAAGAATCACAATTTTATTGGCAAATCTAGGACTTAAGATAATTTTTGAAAATCACTTCAATCACTAAACCTTTTATTAATCTGTATAATTATTGTGCTTATTATAGTGAATGAAAGTATAACCGATTTATTTACCAGTTTTTAAAATGGACTCAATGTGTGTGTGTGTGTCTGTGTGTGTGTGTGTCTTTTCCTTACAAATGAATGTCCGAGTTTTCACTTGAATAAATTAGTGCGCATTCACAAGCTTTAAATTAAATTAAATCTTTTTTTATTTTATCTTTGCTCTTTGCGCTTCCCTCAGTATATTATCTCAGTATTGTTTGCTACCTGCCTGAGAGCGTGTATTCCTGTGTGTTTCTTTACTTTTTACAACTAGACAAGTGACGCGAGCTGTAAACGTAGATTACAACTGGAGATATCCCACAAGTGAAGAGAAAAAATATCCCAGTGACCTCCCACCTCGCGTACTTCCATCTCGCGTACTCCCATCTCGCGAACTCCCATCTCGCGTACTCCCATCTCGCATACTCCCATCTCGAATAATCCCATCTCGCATACTCCCATCTCGCGTACTCCCATTTCGAGTAGTCCCATCTCATGTATTCCTATCTCACATACTCCAATCTTGAGTAATCCAATCTCGCATACTCCCATCTCGCATACTCCTATCTCGAGTAATCCAATCTCGCGTACTCCCATCTCGAATAATCCCATCTCACATACTCCTATCTCGAGAAATCCAATCTTGCGTACTCCCATCTCGCATACTCCCATCTAGAGTAATCCAATCTCGCGTACTCCCATCTCGAATAATCCCATCTCGCGTACTCCCATCTCGCATACTCTCATCTCAAGTAATCCAATCTCGCGTACTCCCATCTCGAGTTATCCCATCTCGCGTATTCCCATCTCACATACTCCCATCTCGCGTACTCCCATCTCGCATACTCCCATCTCGCATACTCCCATCTCGCATACTCCCATCTCGCATACTCCCATCTCGCGTACTCCCATCTCACATACTCCCATCTCGCATACTCCCATCTCGCGTACTCCCATCTCGCATACTCCCATCTCGCATACTTCCATCTCGTGTACTCAAATATTCAGACATTATTATTAAGTAAACCTTATTTTTGTATGTCCCATCTCGTGTACTGAACAGAAAAATGAATCTCTTACGATTTAGAAACGCTAGCGACTTTTCTATTAGCGTTCAGTACACGAGATGGGAAAAACAAGTGCAAGAGATGGGACAAATATTAGCGTGCATGAGATGGGACAGTTAAAAAGAATGTCTACTTAATAACACCTCACAAATTTTTGAGTGCACGATATAGGACGGATAAATTCAGGTAGAAGTTGTCCTATTAAACGAGATGGGAGTAGGCGGGATGACCATAAACCAAATGTCCCATCGGAAAACAATGTAACGCCTGACGAGAGAATTTTATATTAGCTATTTCTGTGCTAGTAATAGTTATATCTACAAATTAAAGTGTACAAAGGATGCTATAATAGTTCCTTGAATAAATGATAGAACTATAGGAAATGACGCATGAATAAAAATTAAGCACGCTTATGCTTAATAACGCTACAAACAATCCAATACCTCTATAAATATTTCGTGAAACATTACAAATTGACGTGTTTGTGGGTTTGTTTTTTACTATTATTATTAGTTATGCTTAATATTTTACAATTCTAAAAATGTATAAATTACTAATGATTTTATTCATTAGTACATCTTAGATCAAATAAATACATTTTTGAACCAGGTCGCAATCAAACTCCCTACTCTTAGAGCAATAGAATCATGCGCTGTCCATATGTATATGGTCTGTAAGCATTTGATACCCTTATAAATCTACAGTATTCAAGGCCAGAAGACCAAGCATCTTGGTAAAGTATTCTGCATTCCTGGTTACTAATCTAGAGCTCCTGGTTAAATTCCCGGTGCTGCCGTAGGTATATTTTGAGAAGGGGAATATTTCCTAGGTTCACCATGGTCTGGTTGATTAGGTTTATATAAGGCTTAATACTTCTACTGGCACCACATAGTCATCATCATCAGCAGCATAACATTATCTCACCTGAGATACCTACATTGTGACCTAACCTTAAAAGAAAGTTATATATCTTCTAAACTGAATAGTGTTATTATTATTATTATTATTATTAATATTATTATTACTATTAGCACCGCGTCATATTACCCATTCAGGCTATACGCACGCTAATGTGTAATGGTAGGGTGATTGTGAGATGAAATGGAGGACCTACAGTTTAACGTGAGATCCGAACCAACGGTGAAGGCCTGGCATTCCTCACATTTACAAGTTGTGATTAATACGTGATTTGTCAGAGGTGAAGGAAGGGGTTAACAACCAGTACTGGATCAGAAATCTATATCCAATAAAGCCTTGTGGCATGCATTAAAAAAAGAATTAAAGCCAATGAAGTATTTAGTATTTTTTACCTACTATAATACAGATTCCAATTTTTGAATTTTTTTAAAAGCACTCTAAAATAGTGGTCAACTAAATCCAAGGACCTAATGATTTGACTCCAAACCACATGTACCATATTTAAAATGGTTTAAGAAGTTTCTGCAGAAGATTCAGACATATAACCTTGGTTATATTTTGCTTTTACTCAAGACAAGAGCTTTAGATTTTCAGCAAGGGAAGAGACTCAATTGTTTTTAAATTACTGTTCAGTGGTATTTTACAATACCAAGATACACATTTACCATTTTTAAATATAAATGTTTAATCCAAATTAATAAATTCTGCTTAGAAGCTTAGTTAATGACTCCCAAATATCTGAGTAAATTTGTTTCGTTGATCACAATATTAATTTTGTTTAATCTTTTGAAATTTTGATCTGATTACAATGTTTGTCCGCAATTTAAATATGTTTTATTGATTAAGATATAGTTTTATTTTAATAATTTCAAGAAATCTACCGATTACTTTCAGCTATTCATTTGTTTGATCCCATCATGTCAATCGAATCCAATCAGGGCTATTAGGAATATAGCGAACTAAATAAGTTGGATATGAAGGAAGAATGAATATCACATTAACCATGCAGATACAGTGACAAATCAAAAAGATGGACATCATCTTCAGAAAACCAAGCTGGGTTTTGAATCCCCAATTCCTCATCACCATTAAATCAGACTATGTGATTATGACGTTTGTTCCTTGTGGCCACCGATGCCTGTGGCTATGTATGGATTTGAACCAATTCAGTATTTGAAAAATGAAAATATTGATGATTCAAAACCTATTTAAGATAACGTTTTGTATATAATTAAAGAATCATCTGTAAAGTTATACTCGCATTATATTTTGGATGCCTATTTCGTATGTTTGGTAACATTAGTATGTCCATAATGGCGTTGAAATAATTGACAGCTTTCCAACAAACATGGAAATAAATTAGATTTTCAAGGAACAAAATTGTATACTGTATTTTGTATTTTTTTTTCAATATCCCGTCAACTTTTAATGGTAATTAATTTTATCAAATTGCATATTTCAATCATGTGTGGTGGTTAAATTGTGTGGTATAGCACTGGATCTAATTATTTTAAGGCATTAGGAACTCAAAGGTTCACTGTCACACATACAAAATTATGCCATCCATTTCTATCTTAAGCTAGTTCTATTCAGTCCTCTTCATTACCCCCTAACCCTATCTTTAGTTAGTTCTGTCCAGTCCACTTCATTACACCCTAGCCTGCTCTTGAGCTAGTTATATTCAGTCCAAATCATTACACCATGTCCCTATCTTGAGCTAGTTCAATCAAGTCCCCTTATACACCCTGTTCCTATCTTGAGCTATAGTCCTATGCAATCCCCCTCATTACAACCTGTTCCCATTTTAAGCTAGTTATATCTAGTCCAACTCATTACACCATGTCCCTATCTTGAACTAGTTCTACCCAGTCCCCCTCATTCCTATATTAAGATAGTACTATCCAGTACAACTCATTACACCTTATCCCTATCTTAATATAGTTATATACAGAGCCCTGCTTTTATGGTGACTAAAAAGGCCCAATTTCGTTTTTAAGTTTCCCAAAAGCGGTGAATAAGCGGTGAATTACAAAAATCCTATTTTTGCGACGAAATTATCGAATTAAGACAAAAGCGTTAAAAAAGTGGTTTTTACCAAACTTTCGTGATTAAGGTGACTTTGTTGGGTAAAACTAGACTTCCAGGACAATGTTTGAAACAGGTAAACTAAACAATCCATATTGAAGTGAAAACAAAAAATTACATTTTGTTTGGACAAAACGGTAAAAAACACTAGTCCGCAAAAAAATGTGCTGTCAACTTATTAAAAAAGTAAGATTTAGCGGAAGCTGGTCCGGGAAAAGTATGTACAAGTCACAAAGACAAAATATTACACAAAAATCATCTTGTTACTACACAAAAATTGTGACTATATTTTTAAATCTCAATTTAGGCTAGAAAAATACAAAATAACTACTCAACATCACCAAACTGCAACATGCATCTGGTAACAATGTTATCCACTTTCAAACTTAAAATAATTATTTTCCAATATCCCAAAATATTAGCGCGAATGCCAAAAATCGCGATTAAATCGCGATTATCGTGGACATTGTTTAAAATCGCGAATATCGCGCTAAAACGCCAATTTCGCGAATTATTGCGACAATTCTGAGCATATATTTGCAATCAGGGTAACCTGAAATGTGAACATCTGAAAGAAAAAATGCCATATCTAACATTCGCAAATTATCGCGATCTCCACAAACGCAGGGCTCTGGTTATATACAGTTCACCTCATTACACCCTATCCATATATTTGGCAAGTACTCTCCAGGCAACCTCACTACACCCTATTCCTATCTTGAGCTAATTTTGTTCAGTCCACCTCATTACACACTATCTCTTTCAGGTCTATTCAAAAGTTACCCTCCCATCTGCGTCTTAGTCTTCCCAATGGACTCTTCCCATTGGGTTTGCCAGTCAGTACCCTGAACAAGGTTCTAGATACTCCCATTCTAGACTACCGATATCAATATTGGTATAACATAGTGAGGGGAAATGATATATATAAGTCAAAGACTGAGTTTAGAAGTTGGAAATGATATCCTATGTCTATTTAATATTTTTGAACTTTAAAAAACTGTATTTTTTAAATTTTAATAAGTTTAGTATTTAATCATACAATTTTAACATTGCTGATAGTGGCTTCTGGTAACGAGCTTTACCTACAGTTATTTAATCTAGGCTAGACTCTTCAAACACTTTGCAAGGTCCTTGGGCGTAATTTTTTTTTAAGTGTGTAAAACATTTGCAATGGGTTTGTCCATTTTCATGTACGGCTGCTTTCTCTTTGTTCCTTCCAAGCCGAGACTCGCCCTATCATATTTGTATCCGCTGTATTCCACTTCCTGCTTCAGCACCTTCAGAAGGGTGTATAGGTATAGATTAAGACAAACTTTGTCCTTAAGCTAATTGTTCCACACTTAGACAGCATTGTATGTACAATGTTTTGCATCTCCTCAGTGCCATATATCGATTGGTAGATTAGGATTTTCCAGCTATTCGTGCAAAAAGTAGTCTAAACACTTTGTAAATTTCTCTCCTACTAGCCCCTTACTGTGGATTTGGAGCCACCCATATTCAACATCCTCGGGGGGGATTATCGCCAGATGTGGACGTGAAGCCTTACATTTTTGTCATTCTTGTAAGTAGTCCAGTACCAATCCAAGGTCTTGGACTTTGCACCACAAACATTGGTTGGAATAGAAATAGCACCCCTTGATGGCACAAGTCAGGAAGTTCTAAACAAGGGAAGACACTCAAGTTTCCTCAAAGTCAGTCGTTATTGCTTCCGGATTCCCCCCTCCTCCGTTAAATGTTTCTCAATTTTCCAGAAAAATAAGTCGTAAGTTTCTCTTTATCTTTTTTGCTTGTCAGGAAGCCGAATGCTACTGAAGCGATGTTCGTATCATCATTTTTCCTGTCAAGGTCTGCGTGGATTGTATAGAACTAGGTGAACTGATTGCTACGCGATTTGAAATTCTCATCCATTTATAACTGCGTATGACTCTGAAGTATTTCTTTGCCTTTGGAGTTAGAAGAAATGAGGATCTTATATTCATCTCCTTCATCTACAAAAGGAAACTTTTCAGCCCAAAATTTGCAGGTCTTCTTCCCCCAAAACAACGTTCTGCCTCTATCCTGAGTCCTGACGATCCCCTTGTGCTTAACACCTCACAAAGTTCATGCTGCGTTTGAAGCTGGAGTATAGAGGACATTCCACCACTAGGTCATATTTTTGTTTAAACAGTAGAGTGTCTCAATTTTTTCAAAAATAACAAATTTTTGAATCTGAAAACGCCTGATCCCTCAAAAGTTATTCCTAGAACCTGGAGTGTGGGATAAAAAAAATCCCATCCAGTGAATTTCTAAATATCCCACACTCGCTTAGAAATTTCAAATTCTTCCAATATTTTACTAGATAATAGAATATTTACATTTTACATACCACCGGCAATAAATCATTAGATATTAATCCATTGCTTCTTGTTCTTATAGATTGTCAAAAAATTGTATTAGATGACTGGAAAACTGGAAAACATAACACTGGTTTGTGCCAATGTAGAGGGCACTGCCGCTGACACACATTAGACAAAGCTATCTCATAGGGATTGAGGTTCAGAGACGGGGAGTCCCAGTAATTAAATAGTTATGTACTATGTACGTAGTGCTGGTTTTTAATCCGCTGTTGAACATTGTAATGTAAATACGATTCATCCGAGATGCCTAGAGTAATAAAGACATAGAAGCAGGCAAGTAACCCGATTTTCAGTTCTCCTCTACATCTCAGTGGCAGAAACCTCCCTTCGTACGAGGATGTTATGAAATATTTCCTTCACGTTCAACAAGAGTTTGACGCAAGGCCAGGAATTTTTGTAACATTTAGCGAAATTGTTTTCATTCTAGCAGAGAATATTGCACAGATATGGAAAGAAAATGCGACGATCCAATATGTACTATTCGTACAGCAGATAATAGAACTTCTCAAAAACTATCACAAAAAGTGGAATAACATGAAGAAACTTCCAAAGTCACGCGAATCTACTCAGGAATATATGGTGTACAATGACCGCAAGCACATAATAACCACAGATTTCAAGAGAATTCTTCGTGCAATAAGAATAACAAACTACCAAAGTTAGATCCTCACTCACTCCATCTCCCCGTTGAATTTCCAAACTGAGAACTACATTGATACTGTGTACTGGAGTAACTGTGATGTAACAAAGCCACCCATCACTGTGCACATGCTGTCTGACGATAATCTGGAAAGACTTGCCAAAGGTGAAGAATCTGAAGATTTGGTTTTTCACAGTCCTAGCTTTCCTTGCTAATTACAGGTGGTGGAAAGGGGGTGAAAATGGTAACAGAAGCATCAACAAGAGTGTGCGGCAAGGAAAGAAGAGATGGACATACAAGGACCAAAATTCGAATAAAGAAAGTGGATACCAAACTTTAATACTAAATCTGATTACCGTGTGAAGCAAACGTAAAACCTGAAAATTGTAAATGAACATGTAATCGAATGTAAGTTATTAAAAACTTGTAAAAATTTGGAATTCAGGGTCCTAAAAGAAAAGTTTTATGGGGTTAGGCGTTTTCAGATTGGAAAAACTTTCTTAGACGAGAGAGATCAACTTTCATGTTGAACATTAGAAAGAATTGAAATTTCTAAGCGAATCAGGTATATTAAGAAATTGTCCAAATGAGAATTTTTTTTATCCCATATTCCGGGTTTTAGAAGAGACTTTTCAGGGGTCAGGCATTTTAAGATTCGTAAAACTCTCTTTAGCAATAAAATCTAGTTTCATGACGAAATTTGGGTAAGTATGAAATTTTAAAGGGATTGACGGATATTTAAAAATTATCAAAATTAATTATTTTTTTCCCCGTGTTTTTTGGAAATGTGTCTTTTTAGAAAAAATCAGGGGGCCCATTTCTTCATGGTAGAGCTTACACATCAATTCGTCACCTTCTTTTTCTCTCTTCTTAGCTGCCACACGTTGAATTCCAACTTTTGTTTTGGCGATGTCCGATTTGAAACTATGATATTTTATGCTATAATTTCTTGTCATTTTAACTAGCTCTCCTCTACCCTCTCTCTCTCTCTCTTTAACACAAAGTCAAGTTGTATTTCATTCGTTTTCCTTTTAGCTTCGATATTGAAATCCATTGAACACAGCACCCTGCTTGCTTCTGATCATCTCAGTGATTATCAATTCATCCAAAACAAAATAAAATTTTGTATATTAGACAAATACGGCCAGACGCCTTACTTACACTGTTGGTAGTGAGTCAACATCTGCTTGCCAGTTGCTCAATAGAAGTAAGCAAGAGAAGACAGATTTTCGCACGAGTGGGATATGACTGTGACTGTTGAAGATGGGTCATCAGCTAGTCAACATTGTGTGAGTGCACTTTTCCCACCTGATGGTTTGATGATTTATAGGAGGGTGCAGTTTTTCCATTTTTTCTGGGAGGGCGCAGTTTACCCGAGTGCAATCATCCATAATCCATTACTGCTGGCATATTCTTTACAGGAGATTTTGTACTTTATTAACAAACTCATTTGATACAAGCAGAGAATAATGTAAGTTTAATTTTTTTCATTAATTTTTAAAAATGCTTACTAAAATCAGTCTTGCGTACACTCATTTTAATCCGGAAAGTTACCAGTTTTCCCTTGACATATTAGAGTACAGCCCTATCTTATAACCTTCAACATAGTGTAATATATCATAGTAAGATCTCTAGATCTATTCCTAGGCCACACCGGCAAACACTGTACGCAAACAATGATCCAACTGTTACAGTGTAGCTCTTTCTTATAATCTGCACCATAATTTAATATGTGAAGTAAAATCTCTAGATATATTCCTAGACTAGACTGTTGAACACTGCATGCAAACAATGTTCCTATTGATTGCAGCAATAACTAATGCACTGAGAAACTGCTCTTGTGAGGTTGTTTGTGAGCTGTATAGTGTCACAAAACCATACAAACTTAATGATTTTACATCTAGCTGAGCAAGGCAGCTAATGAAATTCATGTCGATTACTTTGTAATATATTTAAATTTAGGTAGTGAGTGAAAATAAACGAAGGTGTTGACAGATCCGCAGATGCCTTACAGAAGGAATCTCCTTGAGGACTTTACGTTTGAATACGGCTATATATTTAGCAATTTCACACGTGTGACACTCGCCAATAACCAACCTTTGATTCAGATTATATATGTAAAAAGGAATCCAACTTAATAGAGAGAGGATGTCTGACACAGTTTAACTAGATGTAATCATGAGATTTTAAACAAATGGTGATACATTCAAGAGTTCAGGGTACAGTAAACGTTTAGGATTACTAAGCAGTTCATTTCTGTGTTTGTGCTTGACACGACTGAACATGCTTCCTAACACCCCAAACTTCCACACTGATGTAATGGGAGTGCAAACATTAATTATTCGCTTCCCATTCTTGACAAAATAAAAACACTCTCTGTCACTGGCCCTCAAACATCAAATACCATTTACGGTCAGAGGACCACCAAAAATTTTTAAACAATTTTTATATGGTTTTAATATATTTTAATGTGATTTTGTGCTGATGTTAGTAAACGTTGACCAAGCCTTTGTCAAACTGAGTCCACATTTAAATTTTGATTTATTATTTAAAGTAACTATAATATATATATATATTATATATATATATACAGAGGGGTCCAAAAAATTGTACTCACAGTTTGATAGTCCATATATTCTGACAAATTTGACTTGCAGGTACAGTTTTTGGCACTGAGAGAGAGTTATGGTATATGTTCGAAATGACTACCAGCAGCGTCTAAACAACGTCGATGGCGCCGAACTGCAGACCGAACTACGCGTGTCAGTGTATCTGGCGTAATGGATGCACATGGCACTACGATTGTTTCATGTAGCTCGTTGATTGTAGCTGGTTTTTGTCGATACACGTCATCCTTGATGATCCCCTACAGGTAGAAGTCCAGAGGTGTCAAATCAGGAGACCGAGGTGAGTACTCAAAAGCACCTCTGCGACCTACCCACCATCCGGGTAGAGTGTCATCTAAGTACCACCTGACATCTCGATGGTAGTGAGGCGGGGCTCCATCTTATTGCATGTAAAACATTTCATCTCCATACAGGGTTTGGATGGAAGGCAAAATCCTTGTCTGAAGCATATCAAGATACACCTGACCAGTTATGGTACCCTCGAAGAAGAAGGGACCAATCAAACCACGCGGTGACAGACCACACCACACATTAAGCCCCGGTAGATTCACTGCCTTGTCCACATGAGTTGTTTGAGAACATGGTTGATGAGGATGAGGAATTTGCAGGGAAATTTGTGTGAACTGACGAGGCACAATTCCAACTTAACGGTACTGTGAACAGCCACAATTGTGTCTACTGACCTTTTGAAAATCTTCATGTTCATGTGGACAAGGCAGTGAATCTACCGGGGCTTAATGTGTGGTGTGGTCTGTCATCGCGTGGTTTGATTGGTCCCTTCTTCTTCGAGGGTACCATAACTGGTCAGGTGTATCTTGATATGCTTCAGACAAGGATTTTGCCTTCCATCCAAACCCTGTATGGAGATGAAATGTTTTACATACAATAAGATGGAGCCCCGCCTCATTACCATCGAAATGTCAAGTCGTACTTGGATGACATTCTACCTGGACGGTGGGTAGGTCGCAGAGGTGCTTTTGAGTATCCACCTTGGTCTCCTGATTTGACACCTCTGGACTTCTAGCTGTGGGGGACCATTATGACGTGTATCGTCAAAAACCAGCTACAATCAACGAGCTACATGAAACAATCGTAGCGTCATGTGATGCCATTACGCCAGATACACTGACACGCGTAGTTCGGTCTGCAGTTCGGTGCTATCGACGTTGTTTAGACGCTGCTGGTAGTCATTTCGAACATATACCATAACTATCTCTCAGTGCCAAAAATTGTACCTGTAAGTCAAATTTGTCAGAATATATGGACTATCAAACATTGAGTACATTTTTTGGACCCCTCTGTATATATATATAACAGTATAAAGTCAAACCCAGAGAATGAATTAGCGGTGGCTTGTGTAGAAGTCCCCAAAAAGGCGATAGCAAGGATTTTCAAAAATTTAATTCTTCTTAAATAAATGTTAAGTTATCTTTTAACATTATTGTAGTTGTATTCATGATTTTATAAAAATTTCAAAAGCCATAATCTTTACACATTGAAGAAGAGTTTTTTTGAAATATTACTCTTTGGTGCTAAAAGGATTGGGTTAATCCCTTAAAACACCTTTCACTGCTGATATGCATCAACTGGGACGAAATATAAAATCAGAAGTAGGATATGATCAAACTAATTTTCAATATATGACTAATTTATGACAAAACGTACTTTACACTTTCAACCAATGTTCTTATAAAAACTATTACACCTAAGTACTTTTCTCTATGTAAACTTATTAGTTGTTAGATGATTTTTTTATGTCATACAACAAAAACTTTTTGAAAGGAATTTAAAAATGTCCCAAAAGACACAGTTCTCTCAAGTAAATGTCACACCAGCACCAAGCACATATTATGAAACTTTACTTATAGTAAATATAAGGTCGCATTAAATTAGAATGTTTAATTTTTTTATGTTAACAACCCAACGGATGAAATAAACCAAAACACACGAGAGCATGACATAGCTAACTACACAGTTTCTCCCTTCATCGGCCGAATCAATCATTTCGACTTAACATTATTTAAATAATATAAATACTTTCAGTTTTGTCAATAATATACCATACCTATAAAATATTTACTATTTTATAAATAAAATAAAATTAGATTATGCATAATACAATATGGCTGTGTTTATGCTTACCCTAAGATCCACACTGAACTTGCGTACTATTGACCGAGTGGTTGGAATTCCAATGAAAGGAGGTTTCACTGGGTATGGTTTTATGCACATATATATATTAATGTTTATTCTACTTACTCTCTCCAGACTAATATTTACAAAGGACCTATAAAACACTAGCCTAATTTTATTAAAAACATTACCACTAAGGTACACTCCATTTACCCTGAGAAGTAGTGGTTTTTCCATAACGGATTACACTGTAAAGGATTAAATAGCGAAGCTTTATTTGACAGTTACGGTTGTAGCCATATCTAAAATCATATTGTTTGGATCTAAAAATGACACCTGAACAAATATAATATCTATGCTATTTAATCCATCATGATATGCGCTTTCGTATGGTTGTCATTAAACTTTTGGCACCATAAAACCAACTACCTACCGAGTCGAAGGTGGTTGCGTTATCTGATAGCTCGTGATCTTAATAAAATCACACATTTGTAGCCGACGATTTCCGCACGTCCATCTGAATCTACTTTAAAATAAGAGTGAATAATGATCTTGGGCACGGGACGATTCCTGGATAGCTCAGTGATTAGAACATTGGTATACTTAGCAGAGGGATCCTGATTTAATTCCCATGTTTAGGATTCATTTTTTTAATTTAAAGAACATATCTCATAAGCTATGCCAGAGTGTAAATATACCCTTTGTGTGATTATTTAAGGTAAGACTGTTATCTTTAAAGTGAAGATGTATGGGAACTAAAAAGAAATACAGTGTTTTTGCTGTTTTTATAGCAAAACCTATTTTTAGCCTTGATAAATAAAATATTGCTTCACTAAAAACATAGAGTTTAATTTTCTTCACTTGTTTCTATCAACAGTTCTCGAATATCTTTCATGAGAATAGCGGCATTAAATGACAAACGTTAAAAAAAAAGTTGTCATTAAATATTAGAACACAGATGACAGATTTTCAAGAAATGTTGATATTATAATGTGAATTAATTTAAACTCTATATTCATACTAAATCAAAATTTGATTTTTAAGACAAAAGTTATATTGATAATAAAACAGCAAAAGGAATTACTCTTCTTTTGTCGCTATTCCCCAAATCCCCATTTTAACATTCAACGAAGTGTAAGGTAGCTTGCTTAATACTCCTCTATGAACAGGGCAGTAATAGAAAGGACAATCTATTCTAACAATGCTGTGGAGTAGATTTTACAAGAAAACAGATAACTTCGGCACACAATTTACAAACAAACATAATCTATAAGAGTACGCTTAATATTACACTTCAATCCCTAATATATGGATATTTTACTACAAGATGATCGCTTATAGAATAAAAAGTATATATCATCTTCATCAACCTCCCAAGATATCAATCCAGGGTCCTCTAACCCCAATGGTTGACCACAGTCTACCTAACCACAGACATGAGCAGATAATGGTACAAAATTTGTAAATTGAAAACAACTTTCATTGGAGCAAAACCTCATCCAATCACCTTAGAGAAAACAATCGCTCTATCGACTTTTCGAAGGAACAGCGGTTAAATCATGAAGAGTGCTCTTCATAAACTTGCTTACAAGTTGGTTGAGAGTGCAAGAGGGCCAACTCCTTCCCTCCCTTTCTTCCATTCTCCTTCCTTCGTATCCCACCTCTTAGATTCGTAGTGTTGGAGGAAGTAAAGTTTTGTTTAAGCCTCGGTAGAGGGCGAGCCACTAAGACCTTCGTGACCCGCACTTCATGGGTACAACAGGGTCAGTGGATTATCCTAGAGACGACAGAAGCTGTTGAGTTGTCAAAACCTACGGGATAGAGAAGTATATACATGTTGGAGAGAGAATAATGTGTCCCTCACAAACATCAGGGTCAAAGAATTTTCTCATTATAGAAGTTGTTGATTTGTTAGCACACACAGGATAGACAAGTATATAAATATAGGAGATATAGGTGTCTTTCACCAACATCAGGGACAATTAATAGTCTACAGCTGACAAAAGTTGTTGAGTTGTCAGAACACATAGAATAGATAATTACAGTGTCTACAAATTGGAGATATATATGTCCCTTCTATTCACTAGGATCATATTCTAGCACCTTATTTCAATAGGTAGCACAGCTATCATTAGGGTAGGACTTGGTTCTGGTTGTTGTTTGTTTGGCCTAAAACTAAGTCTAGATGTGTAAGTGGAAGTCAACTCTCTCATCTAGGACTTACTATTAATGACGAACACTAATTCATTGACTTGAATGGATGAAATCTACAAATACATAAAAACGATAAGTTTTTATTACACTTTCATATTCAAGTCCTGGGACATACATGTTTACAAACTCGTGTTAGAAACACAATTATAAAAGAAAACCGACTTAGATGCATCAAGAATCACCATAAAGTTCATTTTTAGGAAATTTTGAGATCTATTTAAGTGTTCATCAAAACTACATTTAAAATTCCCTGACTTTTCCAGGTTTTCCAGAAATAATTTCCAACTTTTCCAGTCACTATATTTTACAAGTATTATTTTATTAAGATCCAATTTAATGTACTTATATTTTAGACAAGCACACACATTCTGATGATTTGTCACTATGAAGGAGTTAAAGGATCTCATCCTAAAGCAATGAGCTATTGGGTAGTAATGCTTAAGTGAGATTCCAGTGAGGTCATATTGGGTATTTAAAAGATCGCCTTACACCAGTACAATTTAATATAATTGCGAGACACATTACTTTTTAGTTTTTTCCTTTCTATAACGTAGTCAAATTCTCACACATGCTCATAACCATTATTCAATTTTGGTTAAAGGTGCAGGGTAGATAGGTGGAGAGACGACATGAAAATAACATATTGACTGAGAACTTATATTAGTAACTCAACTTGCACAACTGTGCTAAAAGAGATTTGTGATAGTTATTAACTGGAAGAAATTTTTTTGACGATTGTAATTGAAAGTCTCGTATTATTCTAGTAGATGGGAATATTCCAGAAATTTGATCAAATTCCCCGACTTGTAAATGACTTTCCCTGACCAAGTAAATTCCATGACCTTTTTCTATGTTCCAGGTCTTTGGACACCCTGTCATTGTTTTAACTTTTGTCGGGTGCAATAGAAAGATTGAAGGGTGATGTGGGCTTTCCACAATCTGTTTAGCACTATGTTTTTCTAATTTTCTCACCAAGGTGATGCGGATACAAAACCTCAAGACTACTCTTCCCATAATCTACCTTGGAATACGTAATTAATAGCTTTGTACTACTACTAATTATATTACTACTACTACTACACTAACAATACCAATAAAACCTATACAATAATAAAACAGTAGTATAAATAATTAAAACTTAGCTATTAAAGTATTTGGCAAGATGTTTGAAACAGCATGGCCTTTATTTATTCATGACAAAAAAGGGTTGATAGCAGCCTCAATAAATTCTAACAGGAAAACAATTTAAAAAGCTACATTTTATGTTGTAAAGTTTGGGGGAACTGATATCATTGCGATTTTGATTTGAGTATGCCGTAATTTCAATACTAGACTCAATAAATATTGTAATTTGGCTTCTATTGTGACTTTACATATTTTTTCACGTATAATCTAGATCCTTTTATTAAAATTAATCCTCATCCTTTTTATTGGGCTATAAAGTGGAAATCACTGTGAAAAAGTACCGAGTTTAAATGTTTCAAATAAAAACTGAGCCATATAAAATATAACGTCACAGATAAGATAAATGTTACCATATATTACAGTGACATTAATATTTCCCCAATACTTGGTTGACAAAAAATGTCCCTGGTTATAAAAATAACGACTGTTTCTGAAGGAGAGCCTTCTCATGTAAATGACTGCTAAGACATGATTTTATAAGCTGAGTTATTGATAGTAAATATTGTTTATTACGTGATAGCATTATATTATAGTAGCAGCAATGTAAATATTTCAATCTCCGCAGCAGTGGCCGAGTGGTCTGACACTGGTTAATATAAAGCCGCTAAAAGACAATTCAAGGCGGTGCGCTTCACAAAGTGTGTAACGCACGCCTCGCTTTGTCCATAACTGATGTGCTCGCCCTAAGGTGGTCACAGTAGCTTTGTATTTGATCGGTCGACGGCTGTGGTCAGAGTAATGCCGTTTTCGGCCCAAAGGTGTGGTTTCTTAAACACACTAGCCACAAATTACTACAATATTATGGTCAATGTGTTAGCATGATAATGTTATTAATGTAAAATGTGAATTTTTGATTAAATAGGTGGATCCCTATTTGAAAACTTCTTTAGTGATTATCATTTATTCCGAATGTCCTATCATGTTATAATAGTTAAAATATTCTTACAAACCAAATTAATAGCTTATTTTTGCTAAACAAGTTAATTTAAAATAAAAGTACTTACTTGTAATTTCCATTTCTGTCGCAACCTCACGCCATAGAATTCTAGAATTATCTCAATTATGATATAGAGTGCCTTATAAATCCCACCAATTCTTTCTTTCAAATACCAAAGTTATTAACTTTTCACAGTCCATCATTTTACCATGCCTTTCTCAAGATGAGTACAGACGATCTCTTGAAAATCGGACAGTTTGGCAGAAAAAATAATCTATTTGAATCTGTCCGACGTCGGACGTATTCGGCCGAACTTAACGGTTGTACTATGACCAAGTTAATGGAGGACCATGAGATTGGAAATATCGGAGGAGTCGGCCGAGTACGTCCGAACAATATTTAGTCATAATACCGTGCTACTGTGACCATAGCCCAAGGCGTGCGCAGCGCACTTGTGTTGCGAGCCATGTTCTTGTCGGTAAACCGGTCGTGCTCGAAGGCGCCCCAGCTGCTAGCGGAATGTTTCGTGTGAACGGGTGTGTTGACTTTCCACAGTTCACACCCATCATGGTCGACAATGAAGTTCTACGTCAAGAAATTCAAATTTACTAGAGTAATAGAATATTATCGGAGGCGGAGAGCTCAGAGTATTATAATGAAAATAAAATGTGAGATGCGTGTCGTGAAATTTCTGACGAAGTAAGTATTCCTGTCAAAGAACTAAATAAAAGGTCAAATCACTCTTAGGATCTTACAGATGGGAGAAATAATGTCGTCTACTGATGTGCGTTGTGCGTGATGGTTTCATTGCTCGCATTGAGCAGGCAACTATAAAAACTATCTTATGACGCTTGCCTCAAGCCGAGGCGTTCTTCACGAGCCGTGCGAAGTGCGTAGCCTCGCACTGTTCGTACTAAGTTAGACAAATACGTAAATAATTATTCTTAACTAAAGGGTGAATTATTTATTATATACTGGATGAAGTACTCTACTTTGACTGGGAGAAATGTTTTTAGCTTATTGATCGTACGTAGATGATAGTTTTAAAATTTAAAATTCTGGGTTTGAGGTGCTCATGTTAGTTCACAGCTACTAGTTTTTTTTTTTCAGATCTCTTCATGTGGTAGACATCGTGTAATGCTTATGGCCTACAAAGTCTTAATTTTATTCATATAGATGATATATATTTCATTACACATATTATAATTTAATGTAATAAAGGATTCATTCAACATGTTATCTCATAAATTATCAATTTTATTCAAAATATAACACATAACTATTCAATTAATATATATACTTTATTGTTTATACTATAATAAGTGTGTAATTTGTTAAAAATTAGATATATTTTATGCATCATATTATATGTAGTATATATTTTATTTTATATATTATATATAATTGGTATATTACTGTATTTCATAATATCTTAAATATAATTTATTCAATATAAATAGTTTACTAAACAAAATATATATTATATAATGTACTATATAATAGTGAAACTAAACCCCCAAAGACAACTCTTGATATGTTTCTCATCTCTCAGGAGAATTTCTTGCACGAAACATTTCAGCTGGTTAGTGTCACCCTCCCTATCCATGTAGGAGAAATAACATTTATTAGTACTGAAAGGGCGGTAGTTTGACGTTGATTTCCAAATAATTTATATATTTTATAGTTTACTAATCATTATATTTGAATTAGAGTTTTTATTACCTGGGGATTGTAGAATATGACAAATAACACTGTATACTTGTTTTTTGCGGTAAAAATTCGCTTAAGGTTAGTTTACATTTGACATATTTTTCAAAAACCAGAAATATCTAAAATTTTCCCCCAAAGTATTGGTTTAATAAGGGTAGATTTAAGAAAATATAATAATTGCATGTATTTGTTTTTGTATTAACATTAATCAAACATGGGTTTACTGATGATTGAATTTTAAAAGAAATTAATATTTACTTTTTAATATAATAAAATATATAGTAATCGTGAACATTTAAGATTTCATGATTAAGATAAATTTTCACATTTAATATGTATCCAAGCTGAAAGTTGTAGTTTACTATTGTGTTTATCCCTATGTCTCTATATCTATCCATAGCCGCTGATCCAAAATGTTTTAGTGGATTTTAATTAAACTTGATATTTATTTATAGTGCAAGCTATTTTATTTAATCCTAGCCTTCAAATTGAGGGTAGTTAACTGACGATTCATTTTATTTTACCTTCAAAATTTAGTTTGACTCTTTTAAATAATGGCTCAATCATTTTTGGTTTACATTTTTTAATAGTGTATCTCTTAAGTGTTTAAAATAAAAAAATTTTATTTATTAGTTTGAAAATGGAATTTTATAGTAATTTTCTGATGATTGATTTTCATAAAATTTGATTTCTTTAAATAGCTCAAACGGTTTTGTTCAAAATTGGTATCAGAGAATTATATCCCAATATCAATAATAATGTATCTTTATTTATCTATTATATATTGATTTGAGGGTAGTTTACAAATTTTAATCAATAGAAAGTTTGAAAATGTGTGAAGTTGAACTTGACTAGGCAGTTTAAAATTAGTATCTAGGAATAATTGTTCATGATAAATAAGAGTTCATTTTAATTTTCACAAATTAAAAATAGTCTAAAGGTGGTTTACAAATAACTTATTTAAAAAAATTTAATTAAAAAAATTTAATTAAAAAAATTAACAATTGGGTTTGAAATTAATATATAATAATTCTTTATTGTGATCAACAAATTTAGTTTTTGTTACTATAAGGGAAATTTACTTAAGGCTAGTTTACTGAAAATATATATTTGAAAATTTTCTTCGTAGCTATATTACACAATAGAAAATGTTTGTTCGATTTAACATTTATTAGACCTAGTTTTCTTACCACGTAAAGAGCTGAGGGTCTTCTTTGTGGTCATAGTCTGAAGATAGACTAGTCAATGCCTTAATAGTGATATTTCTTTTTCAGACCATTTCTGTTACTATATTATTTTGAGCAAAGTATTGTTTGAATAAATGTTGAAGATAAATGGTACCTGGCACTGCACAGACCTTCTCATTTATCTAAAAATTGAGACATTTACCCAAAGCTCGTAAGATTTATGGAATGAAATAAAAGACTTTGCTGCAGAAACATTATAGAAAAATTGGAATGGAAGTAAATGAAATAATAAAAATCTTATAAACATATTGAGAAAAAGTAACATATATGTTCACCTGAGAGTATTACAATAAATTACAGATTTCTGAGACATCCATTCAAAAAATACATTTACCATTATTTCAAAAACTACTAGTTTCACTAAAATATATTTCAAATAATATATTTGTATCACTAATAGTACTACAACTACACCGGATATTCTATTTCGTATTTCAAATAGTTATAGAGATATTATTAAAATTGGAAATCTCCGTGGATATAAGGTACCTTCAAAGTCATTCCCATTGGTAAGTGACAGGTTATATTTTGTTTGTAATGTTAAACAGTGCCCAGATACGATTTTTAACCAAAATCTTTATATTGGACTTGGAGAAAATCTGTTTTTTATCTTTTTTCTTTTCAGTAAGCTACCCTTAATCATAGGGATGGATATATAATTCCAAGTTTGAAGCCGATTGGTTAAATGATTTCTGTTCTTGACCAAAATATGGACATGCAGAAAGACACAGAGACAGACGCCATCGTCAAAACCACTTTTTCGGTTTCAAAATCTGGAGTTCAAATTTTTGGGCGATTACAATAGCTTCTCTATCTGAGGAGTTGCTATAAAGTAGAAATAAGTGTGCAGTTTAAGTTTTCAACTGTTACTCATGAACCGGTACTATCGAAAACTCAAACATTGATCTCGTGATTAAATATAGAGGTGTCTTACGGCGTTTATGAATAAAATAAAACATTGAAATTTGTGAGGTAAATATTCAAACCTAATATTTCATAAATATATGTTTGCAGCATTGCCAACAATTAACCCTTTCATTTAATTTCCATTACAAGTGAAAAATAAATTCATCAAACATATTTGATCTAAATTCACCAATTTGTACACTCTTAGAAGATCATAGCTTTAAAATTTCCCCAAGCCTAGAGGTTTATGTACGGTACCTGCAATAATTCTTTTCTATAAGTTTGAAATGATGGATTGTTTTACAACCTTTGCAAGCCCCAGATGCTTCCAGAAAGATGATATTGTATTGTTTAGCCTCTCGAAGCTCGCCTTTATTTCATATCTAAAATTGTCGTGTGGGTTGTATTTCGTTCCAAATCGCGGCGCTGGGTCTAACGGTGGTTACAAATGTCCACTAGTGAGAATACGTTACTAACAGTTCGCCGTGTATATGTAAGAATATAGCTCTTTTATTTATAAAATATATGACAAAGTTGAAAGTGTATTGCCTTACATTTGATGTGCCACAGCAGTAAATATTTTTGTTGGAAATAAAATAACATAAAACAATGATAAAAATAAAAATAAATTCAGATAATAAATTAATTCTTAAAATATGTATTACTATATACCTCTCTTACTAAAATTTCACTAAGAAAACTACACTATTTCTCAACTTGATCGCTTTTAACCGACATAACAGCTTAGTTTGTAATACAAATAATTTATTGCTAATTTCAGGTAGGTTTTATTATTTTAATATTTCATAGTTTATATCTCATTTTAAATCATTATGTGATTCTAATAGAATTATTGTTCAACATTTTGTTTAAATTTCTGAAAAATGTTTTCATAATGATCATAAATGAAAAAAAAATTTACCTAAGTACTTATATTTTCATAATACAGTATAACTTTCCATAAAATATGTTTTCTTTATTTAAATTTACCATGTGTTAAAAATATTATATTGAGTGTTTTCTGTTGCACAAAATCAAATGTAAGATCACACAATTTCACCTAATCATTTATTATTTAATTAAAATTGATACTCTCCTTAACAAAAATTTTAATTTTAAAATATTTCGATATGTTAAGAGATATAAATCCATATGCTTGGTTAAAATTGGGAATAGGGACATATAAAATATATAAATATGTCAATAAACTCTATACCATTTTACTATACATAATTTTTTAAGCCCCTTTCTAAAATATAGTAAAGTTAATTCTATTCTATAACTAGAACTAACCGTTCAGGCTATCTGAATTAAATTACGTCATTAGGGTAGCTATAGAAAGGTATGATCAAGAGGCAATATTCGTACATTTGTGTATAGAGATGATGGGTAGTCATCAAGAATAAATCACCCTCTATTTACCCGGGTGGAATTCAAACTTTGACTCTCTACGCCACTATCAGACCAAAATATGTGAGCTTGATGTTTATTCAACTCGCATACTGATACGGGTTAGATCAGTTTACGAACACGGAATATCACTAACAATCTATCATCTAAACCATAAGGCATTTAATAAAAACATCAATGTTTTCTCATGTGCTTGACATTAATATTTAGATACTATTATCACACTAATATTCAGTAGCAGCCCACGAAAAAACAAAAACACCAAAGGTAAAACTTATCTCAAATAGATAATGTTAGATATAAACCTAGGCACAAAACTTCAATAATTACGCCCACATTAGACGGTTTTAAAACATTTTTTGTGAATTTATAGACAGAAATTAACTAATTATATAATAAAGATTCAGGGAATGAAACACTTTTGCAATTTAAGTAGTACATCATAAGAATACTGTAAAAGTAATGTTCTATACTAACAGCTATTATTACATGGTGTCCTGACAATTGCGTACTGTGACAATTGCGTACCGCGACAATTGCACCCAAAGGGTTGACAAGGTCATATTCTTGAAAAAGACTATTTGAAAGTCGTGTTGAGCTCGACTGCCGAGGACGGGGAGATAGAGGTTCAAATCTCGGTCGGGTGAACTAGGGTGTTTTTTCCTAAATGGTTTTTCACTACTCTCCCTACACGCAAGTGCTGGTTCACTTCCTCTAAATTCAACCTTCCCAATTCCTAATCCATTAGCGTAATTAGTACTTAAGCGCATAAACCGAACGGGTTGTAAGACGCGGTGCTAAATAATAATAATAATATTAATAATAATTTCATCATGAATATTTGTCAACAAGAGGAATATTCGTAAACATGTTGTCATCTGTTATGTTTCTGTTTGGGCCTTTTATTGATTCCAACAGCTGTTTAAGCTAGTTATGAATTTGCAGGTGGTTATTTGTTTTAGTTATTTATTTGGCACTCACTTCAAAAAGTGAAAATTTAAAGAAGATAGTAAAAAGTATTAATACTTTCTACTTCTTAGCACTGTTTTTATAAAGTAGGTTTGATTTATATTATAAGAATAATGTAAAAAATTATTTTATTTTAATTTTTTTTACGTTTATTTATAAGATGTTGGTAGGCATTCAAAAATTTTGCTCTTTGAAAAAAAAAATGTTGTTAAAAAGGCTATATGCGAGAAATTTGCGTATTGATGGAGATAAAAAAATAATGCAGATAAACTACGTAAGGAGAATTATACCGATCAGGCTCTCTGAAATGCGGGAATATGTTAATTCCAGGTTAGCCAGAGAGATGACGCACGAAAAAGTTGTTCAGCTCAACTTGATACAGGAGCGTATATTAATTTAGACTGCTGAACAACGTACTCAGTGCCTCAGATAAATATATACGAGATCATCAAGCAAGTCTGTAGAACAACGTTCGTGTCAATTGTCTACTGCACGAAACAGTAACCACCAGAAATTAAAAAACGAGACAGCTGACGAAAGAAATAGTCGCTAGTAAACTATTCGTCAAGTGTCCTGTAGACAAGGGATCCTTTTCGACGAAGACGCTTTTAAATCAATAATTAATACTTTAGTTGACCTACCTTGTATGGTATTTAAAAAAAGTTTTATACCCACAACAGTGTTGCACCTTACGCAAACACAAAAAAATTCCAATTCGTTTATAAAACCAAAATATTATTTTTCATTTCATTTTTTTTCTGGCTTCCAATTAATTTTTCTGGAAGAAACTTAAATGCGACCACCAGAGAAACTTGCTCTGCAAAAGAAAACAAGAATAATCGAAATCAGTGTAAACTGGTAAAAAGTTATGCTTTAACATGCATATAATAACAAATTACGTATCTAATTGAGATCCTCCTATTTTAGAAGTTGGCTAAATAAATACAATTTCTGTTGAAAATTAAAATGGAACTTGTACATATTACGTCATTAATTTCACAGCTTTAATCCATTTCTTCCGTCTTTCAGCTTGCACAGCTTCGTTTGTAAACACATAACGATATTACCGGTACTTTTACTGGTGAGCTGGTACACCTAACAAGAAAACAAACGAATGTCTTACTTTTTGAAGCTCTATTGTTGCTAGTACTTAGTAGTCTCACTGGCATAGTAGCTGTTATGTTTTTACATTACCTTCGACCCGTTGAAACTTGGAGTAGAACACTGTTCTACCAATAGCGATGCGCTGCAGTCTACTGTGGAGCGCTATTGTATAAAATATCCGTGCCTCCCCAAGCTTACTTTGTCCTAGATGGCAGAACTATAAATTCTAACTTGTAATGTAAGGAAAACTTATTAGGTATAAGATTTGAACTAATTAACTATACAACTTAATGCTATTGGCTATTAATTAAGGGGCTATTGAAATATATTAGTAGACTCATCATTTCAGTGGTCTAAATAGGTTCGAAATATCCCCAAGAATAAATTATTACTAATCTCCGCTTTGCACTCTAAATGATTAAATGGTCCATACAGACTTACTGATAGCTGTAGGTCTGGTGTGAACTATAAGTTAGCGACATTGCCATTTAATTTAACGCTTGAGTTTCTACCTGTTCTTCAAATACAATGAATCTTTAAGCGCTGAATTGTAGATGTCAGCTTTTTCTGGTCCGTACTTTCTCCTTTAAGGTTTGGCAACAGATGAGTTGGATACAGATACTTATCTATCCTTTAAAATATATAAGTATAATTTTTAGAAGCTGCAGGCCAGTAGCCTAGTATTATGCGATGTTTGTTCAACAATGTTTGTTACCAGTCTATAGATTGTCATATCGGGTAGGGTTAGGTCATGGCTCGTATATCACAATAAATAGAAGACGTATTATGGATTTTTTTGGTCACTTATATGGGTATTTACGGGTTTGTATAAGGTAGTCCATGCTCGCGGACACATGGAAAATGTTGAGTTTGATTTTTTGATGACGGGGAGTTCGCGATTCGGAACCTGATTGAGAGTACTATTGGTGATTCTTAAATGGTTTCCAAGTCTTCCTCTATTCAAATGTGGAGATGTGAAGTATAGCTTCCTCATCACTATACAATTTTTTTTATATACAGATAAAATGGATATGAAGCAAGACGTAGTTAAAAAAATCAACTATACAATATTACATGATTTCGTTTTAAACATAGCTTTAATAGAATTATTTCGAATGTCACAACCTGTGTAAGCATTTATTTAAATAATTATAACATACGAATTATAAGAAAAACGAAAATATGTTTAGCGTGCCTAATGGTGACATTGTGTGCTGCCCCTGTTAGTTTGATTATGTAAAGCAGCGCTGAGTAGCGACGGTGGCAGGTACTAATAGGTCCACATCTGGTGTCGCCCCAGTGCTATTTGTCACCTGTGACTCGCTCCTTCATGTCAAGTGGTGAATGGGATGTGTAGAGGTTAAGGGGGGAGGGGAGAGACTGAGTAATTTGGCACATACCTGGCATCGAGCTTTGGAATAACTCTGGCTTTTAATTAGATGAACGTACACTGAACTATATGTGAGATAATTGTTCAGGGAATATTTACACAATTCACTTATATTTCGTTCTATAGTAGTACGGCCATCCCTTTTAACAAGGGAGTGTGTATCAACGCATTAAACGTCTGATTGGATCACGCACATAACACATCATGTATTTCACTTTACGTTGATTAGTAAATTGTAGACTACAGACCATTGTGTGTTTTCATTAGATATTTTTCATGGATTTAATATAGGACCAATACGCTGAAAAATCTAGTTTTTAGAGTTATACATTTCACTTTAATTTGTTTACTCACCAATTTGACTTCAATTATAATACGTTTATATTAATTAAATATTTTTTACCCGCTTCGGTTTGAAAATGGTCTAAGCTATCGCTCTCGCAACCAATGTATTCCATTTCGCACATATAAATTTATATATATATTTATTAAAGATGTGTGATTATTTAAACTTAGTGTAAGTCTTACCAAAGCTGCAAGCAGCCTTACTTTTTATTATAGATTTTTTTGAGTAACATTTTTTCAATTACTGGTATAATCTTCATCTTTAAACAATGCGTAAGCAAAGTTATTATATTCTTTGCTAAGAAACCTCAACATCAATATTTCTGATAGCAAGATATTTATATTAACAAAATATCACACATAATTATTTAAACACGTAATTTCCGTGATTTTTTTCCTTTTGGGGTATTAAACGATTTTTAAATAAGTATGTGATTGAGAAAAAAAACATAAATTTCTAAAGTTGCTATAGTTGGAAATGTATTATTTAATAAAATGTATTTTGTATGTGCTTAGATTATTGAATATTTTTGTATACATAAAACTCCTCTAATAATATAAAAGGTACAGTTACGGATAATTAAAAGTACGTCTACATTTCAATATTACAATATACAATATACATAATGGTTATGATATAATTATGTAGCGTATCATTTATTATTTAAGAATTATATATTTACACTTAAGGGTGGAAACATTAATATAACTATTACACATTTATATGCACAAGTAATGCACACACGTCTGTTTCAACATTCACTGCTTTGGACTAATTGCCTCTAACATAACGAGTCCCAAACACAAGGGACGGGAAACTATTGATAGTATTCACTGTTGTACATTATCTATAGTTTCACTTCTGCGTTTGGGTGCCTAATTCTAATAACTAAATGTTAGGAGAGGGGAGAAGGAGGAAGAGCTTGAAGCTTAATAGTATACCTGGAAATTTAATGCTTACCTATTTTTCACACAATTAGTTTGTCCATGAAACTTCGTGTTCCAAAACCTACTCTTTCAGTGAATTATTTGAAGGGGGAACTGACATTTTATCAACCTGAAAGATCCTTTCCTTTCAACATTTAGTGCTCCTCATGCCTTTTCAGGTTCAAGAACTTCGGATGTGTGGGAGTTCTTTGAGAGAGACAAAGCTGGCCTACCTACTGCTAAGTGTATAAAGTGTTGTAAGCTGTTAAAAAAATCCTCCCATACGTCTAATCTTATAGAACATCTTTAATGTTCTCACAAAAATGTTTACAGATGAGTTTATTAAGTACGGTTGTTGAAATGTAAAAATATACTTTTGAAATTATTTCAAAATCTTTTTTTTTAAATCTATCTTTTGTAAATTATTGTTTTAATTAGAAAATTCAATATCAGTACATTCTATTTCAACTTTATTTTTTATCCTCTTCTCTCTTTTTACAGGTGGTTTTGGATTGTATTGTATGAATCTGCCCCTATAAAATTGAAATACTTTGGTTTAATTCTGATCGATTAATTTGGTATTCGTGCGTACAATACCGAACGGTTAGTAAGACGCGGTGCTAGTAATAATAATTTTCCATTTATTCTATAATATCTAAATGCCCGTGCTTTGCTATGGAGTACACTAATATTATCACAGAAAATTGCTTTTTTATACTGAGAAGTAGTAATGAACTTGTTCGATATTTATAGGGGAAAGGAAAATAAGGAGCAACATATATTTTAAACAACATTGTAAATTTGGCTAAATACTTTTTATAAAACTTTCTTTTAAACAACAATTTTCTTTCGCCCCTCACGAGGTTGTCAGGAGAGCTTACATATGAACTGGCTACGTACAACTGGTCATGGGAAAAACAGTCATTCCTTAAATCTACACCGGTAACGTTTAAATACTGCCCCTGAGCTTTGTTTATCGTCATTGCAAACCATAATTTGAAGGGAAATTGCAGTTTGTTTGAATTGGTGGTTGCTATTACATTACTCATTTATAAATTTAGACCAATAAAAAGGGTAAATATTGACTATCAAGTCTAAACTAAAAGAGATAGATCATTGCTGTACAAACATTTACCCCAAGAGGTTAGAGGAAAAAGAACATCAAATTTTTGTGAGGCTTACTTATTTACTTACTCTATGGCATTAGAGAATTATTACTTTACAGTTTAAGTAGTATCTCACAGCACTGCCATAATGTAGGCCTGGATAAAGAGGCCGAAATTAAATTATGTCCAATAACACTAACACTATATTATTCATAAGAAAAATACCAGATATTATGTAGCACAATGAACTGTCTATTACTGAAATGAAGCAAATAAAAAATTATACAAAGCTTTGTTGTTCTATCCTTGCGTGCATCCAATATTTAGTCCTTGATATTATCTATAGGTGTGCCAATGCGGGTATCAATGAACCGTAACAGAGCGATTATTTGTGCATTGCAGATGAATCATAATCGGTGATTATCATGCTGTTTAATTGACGAGCTTTCTTAATTTTCAAAATTTGTAGCACAGTAAATGTTTTGGCCTTCGAACTTACAATAATACATATAAAGAAACTCAAAATATATTAGCATGAACAAATAAAGGTAAACACAAGTAATGCGTGGACCTGATTTCATATACGGTCATGTTTACAACATTAAACTCAACAATTAAGGGAAAGGGCGATATGAGATGTAGCCTCTGTCGAGGAGGAGAGACGATCGACGTTGCCTCAGGAGATGAGGAGAGAAGAGTAACGTGGACTCAGGATAGGAGGAGAGACGAGCGATCTGGCCTCAGGAGGGGAGGAGAGACGAGCGATCTGGCCTCAGGAGAGAATGAGAGACGAGTGATGTGGCCTCAGTAGAGGCGGAAAGAAGAGTTACGTGGCCTCAGGGCAGAAGGAGAGACGAGCGATGTGCCCTCAGGAGGGGAAGAGAGACGAGCGATGTGGCCTCAGGAGGGAAGGAGAGACGAGGGATGTTGCCTCAGGAGAGGAGGAAAGAAAAGTTACGTGGCCTCAGGAGGTGAGGGAAGATGAGCAACGTGGCCTCAGGAGGGGAGGAGAGGAGAAATGAGTGACGTGACTTCAAAAGGGGTTGAGTTTCGTGTTACTGCTCTCATATTTTTTTTATCTTCTTATTTATTTAGTTAGCCAATTTTTAAAAAAGGGCTAGCTTTGGCGCCCCTAATTCTTGGGGGCCTCCTGCGGATGAATCGCTCACATAAGCCAAGAACCGGCCCTGTCAAGCAGCTACAAATGTCACAACTAAAAATACTAAACAGTAATCAAAACATTGGATGAGAATGTTACTACTTCAAGCATTGCTGGCTGAATTAAATTTCCCTAGTGGGCAGATCTTTTACTCTTATGACTCGTTTCCATACAGCACTCAGCATACACTCTCTGCCTACTTACAACGGTGCTACCTGACTACTTGATTAACTAAGCTTTCTACAATCTTATATAGAAGGTATCCCTTTTCAATGTTTGATGAGTTTTGAAGTTGGGACTTTTAAAGAGTAGGGATAAACATTTGGGGCATTTTAGATTTGATTGTAGAGGTCTGTGTTTTGGGAAACTACTATTGTTTGAAATTATTATATTTATAATATTAACTTAAACAGTATAATAAAAAGCGTGCAACCCGAATGAATAGTAAAACGCTGTGCTGAAAATTAGTACTAACACAATAAATATATTTTAAATTAAGTTTGTTGCTCGAAATGGTGTATCTTCAAATTTCAGATATTTTTCAAACTAGATAAATTACTGTTAAAACATTAAACACTTGTATTGCTTTGTAAAACTCTTCTACTTTAAGGATAATTGAGAAGACTTGAGTAAAACTTGTACCACGAAAATAAATGGTACGGCGCACCGCACAGACTTTCTCTCTCTTTCTATAAACTCGTAAGATTTCTGAACGGAATAATGTACATTGTATCATCACCACTCCACATAAGAGCACGCATAAAATAATATACAATGCTATATAATCAATGAGAAAAGAGGCGCATCTTTGTCCACCTAAGAG
>CABFWB010000864.1:57352-85206 GCA_902151455.1 Timema bartmani
ACAGACAGACAGACAGACAGACGGAAATTCAAAAACCACTTTTTCGGATTCAGGAAGTCATGAAACGTCAAAATTCATCAAAATCTCGAGTTCGATTTTTTTGACGATCACCATACTTTCTCTACCTGTAAGATAGAGAGAAAGTAAAAAACAAAAAACACGTTGGACTAAAGTGCGGAGAAATCAATCTATGAGCTGTGGAGGAAATGGCTTCAGCAGACAAACTTCAAATCTTCATGAAAGTTTCAACTTAAAATTCAAAGAAATTCCTTTATTTAAAATAATACATTTATTGGGTGGAGTAAAAAAATAAATTGAGTTTTAAATATATTGTCATGCAAGATACACAAAGAAGTTGTAATAATATATCTTAATAAATTTGTGTTATTTCAATAAGTTGATTAAATTTTTCAAATATGTGCACTATATCATATATTTTTGGAATATTATGGCTTTATTTTTTCAGCAAAGTATATATGTTTTATTCCTGCCCTAAAACAATCTTCAATAAATAAAATTACACATGCCAATTCTGAAAAACACAATTTTGGTTTTGACCATGGAATAGACATTTGTAAATAATACTTATAAACTTTAATTTCAAAATTCAATAGCTCTTAAGGAATTTTATTTAAGACAATTCCGTTTGTTTTATTGGAAAACCCCATATTTTATTAAATAGATTTTTTAATCTTATACATTCTAAACTTTTATCAGTACAAGTTTTTTTAAGCTGGGTTTCTCCCCTTAAATTAGATTAATTTGACGTGACCAGGGTCAAACAGTAGCCTCCAAGGTTAGAGAAAAGCCAACTCTTCGTGCCGGCAAGCCGGCACTAGCCTGTTTTTATAGGAAGGGCTTTATTTACTTGACAACAATAAGTGTTTTAAATGTACTTTAACTTATTCATACATCAAGTCATGTGATCTGAAGCTATAACTTTTGATGGATAATATGAATATCTTTTAATTACACTAATATTATAATAATTAATGGTATCATTTTGGTCTCAAAAAGTGTGTGTTTTTGTATAAAAGGTACTTCCTATGAAAATGGTCCTGTTTAAATACCAGAGCCCCAAGGTTCTGGTTAGACTAGAGAGTACAAAGCAAAATGTTCACAAAACAAGTCTCCAATCCTTGATTCCCCTCGTTGTTTGCTAAGTTCTGGAAGCTAGTCAGTGTTTGCTCATTTGTTCGCTACCTACAACTGAAGTTCGTTGAATTCTAACATCCGGTAGGTAAGACTATTAACTGCCACCTGCACTTTTACGCTACAATAGCCTGACAAGCAGATTTGTGGAGGAAAGGATTATGTATGCTGTTAAAATATACTCCTTAAGGTAGGATTGAAGGTTATGCGAGAAAAAGTCAGTGTTTTTGCAGTTTTTATGGCAAAATATTTTTTTGGCCAAAAATATTTCAAATGCTGCTCCAGTACAAACGTAGAACTTAATTTTCTTCACATTATTACCTCAAAACTTAGTCAATATCTCTCAAGGGTGTCTAGGAATTTAATAACAATTTTTTTGCCTACATTTAAAGGTTTTTCATCTAACACGTTCATGATGGATATTTAGGAAATGTTAATATAAATACATGAAGAAAATTTAACTCTATGTTTGTACTGGAGCAATATTTTATTTGTTTTAGCTAAATAAAATGCTTTGCCATAAAAACTGCAAATACATTGGACTTTACTCCCGTCCCCTTCCATCCCACCTTAATAAAAGTAAAATAATATTATTTTGACTACCCTAGATTATTCTAAGGTAATTACGTCCCTCGGGCCGATTTGGCTCATCACGTAGTTAAATGCTCTATGCTCCACAACCTATCTGCGTGAAAAGAAATCGTTATAAAATAACAGAGTTAAAATATATATGCTTATGAAAATATATACAATTTATATTCAACACGAATCAACGAGGGAATTTCAACGTGAGATCATAGCCTTGCAGTGTAATCTATAAATAAAAGAATTACACCATCGGGGAGATATATGCACGCTTCTTGATTATAATAAATTTGCAAGAATTCAAGATTTTGTTTTAAAATTGTTTGTTAATTTTGGTTGAATCTATGTATATAATATATATATGAGTAAATATTTTTTTAATACCAATACAAGCTCCTTACAAAAAGCATTACCGATTAACATTGACAAGCAGTTTTAGGAATTTCAACTGATAAATTTAAATCTCACATTAAAGAAATGGCCAAAGAAATAAACGAATTGGATGCATCTTATTAGTTTCTGTTTTATTAGATATTTATTTATTTTTATATTGTATATGTTGGTTTTCAAAAATAATATATTGCTTTTAAAAAAAAGATCGTATTTCTTTTGGCGGCCTGTTTTTTTAAAATTTAAATTCCCAATGTGACCCACAGGTCAAAAAATTTGCCCAACCTTGAAATATTAAATTAGATAAACATTTTAAGAGAAGATCTTTGGAAACCGAAATAATTCTTAGATATTCAGCTATATTATAAGTTTTTGAGTTAAATAACTATTTTAATTAAGCATTTAGAATTTCATAACTGCGATAAGATGGATTTCTCTATGTTTAATACCATTTTGAAAAATACACAATCATTAAAATTAGTTGTATAATTCGTCATTTTTCCATGACCAAATTAATCTCAAAGTTTTAGTCACTAATGGTTCTTTGTTTGGTGCAATGGTTTGGAATATTGTTCTAAAAGCAGTACAAGGTTATACTAATCATAAAAGGGTAAAAACGTTGATAAATCAATAACATACATTAATTCTCAGTAACTTTATCAAAATGCTATAATATCTCATGTAAATATCTGATAATAATGGACTACGTGCCACCTTTAACCCCATAAGATATATACAGTAATAATAATTAGAAACAATTTACAAGTTTCAGAACTTATTAATTATTATAGACTACAAAACCTTCGTTCGTGCGAATCCATTATAAATGCTAAGCTAATTTAGTCTGGTTCTCCAGTGGTAGGGAGGTAATGGTTTCAATTCCAGCTAGGTAAATGTCGGGTGGTTTTTCATTAGCTTCCTACTTTCCCTCCACGCTTATGCTGTTATATTTCCCATTTAATTCTACCTTCCTCGTTCCTACCCCATTAGTGTAATCAATATATATGTGTATAGTTCAAACAGGTAGTGAGACGAAGGGGGAAAACCTACAAGTTATTGACAGTTCCCATTTATAGTTAATCTATTTATTTGAAAACTACATGTATGAAAAATAATTCTTGCTGGGATTTATTATCTAATAATTCTTAGCATGGATGTAAAAATAAATATTTAAAGAATTAAAATATTTACTCCAAATGATTGTTTGGTTTAATAATTTTAGAAGTCAAAATTATCTCTAAGCCAACTTTACTACTCTCATTCATGTAAATGAGCGTTTGTGTGTTTCACCAAAATCACTGTTTGATGTATGCCTTAGTTTTATGTCCCCGCCCTTATTTTATCTCAACCTGGAGAAAGAACATGGCTGTCGCGCATACGCAGACATTGGGGTCAACTGACCTCTCTTGATGGTATTCATTTGCATATAGTATCTCTCTTTATAAAACATAACTATGTAAACACCACACTACTATGAACAAAGCTGAAAAAGTACAGTTTGACTAAATTAAAACTTACTGCCACAGAGGCATTTTGAAAATGTTTTATGAGAGAATAATATAAGTATTTTTATACAGATTTTAAGGGGTGGTTTTGATGTTGTCGTTTTTTAAGCACCACTTTTCCCTATACACCCAAGCTAGTCACATTTAAATACATTAACGGGTGGGTGTGAGGAAGGTAATTTTCTTAGGAAATATATCCTCATTTGCGTGAAAGGAAATTAAGAAACCATTTAGAAAAAGAGGCTCAATAGATCGTTTTTGTGTTTGAAAATCGTTTATCATCCCAAGCAAACCAAATCATATAAGCTGTACGTTAAGTCAGCGTGTCCACCAATGCAAGCTTTATATGTTAATTGAGTTTTATATTAATAAAGAAATCCTTAAAAATAATGTAAAAGTTTTAGCATCTTTAAAAGTAGTTTTTTATTATTATTATTAGAGGATATATTTAATTGTACTTTAAAGTTTACAAAAGTTACATAATTTACCCTTATCGACAGTCAAATTAAAAAGGCATATATTCTGGTTTGTTGGTGATCTAGAGGTTAGACTAATATATTGGTTGGATGCTCTGAAGATGGTGTCTTTAAAATAGTTTCCCACGTTCACTACACGCAAATGTTGGTATAATTTTCTTTAAAAACTATCCCTACCTTATTATTTAGAAGTTGAATATGGTTAGTCCAGATGGGTAGTAAGATGTAACACAATTATGAAATTTAATTTAATTTTTAAAAAATAGCATTATTATCACTTCTTAAATACTATTTGGAAATCTTTAATCCTTTCCTAATGCAAAATTTATACTCGTACATCTATCTTTTATTTATTTAAGCAGCCGTGTTAATTTATTTATCAGCCATAAACAGTGACGTCAAAAACTTGATTTAATCAATAAAAATACAGTATGTTATTTTGTATTTTCCCTACTATGTCCAGTATTTATGTTTTCAAACAAACTCAATCATAATTGATAGGCTTTCTTTAATATATTTAGAGAACTTTTTTGTTTCCTTTAACTTTATTTGTGTACAAATGTAAAACATTTGATAAAACCATCAATGTGTACATACCACTAACTATGCAATAATTTGGTTTATTTTTATTTGATAAAGTACAAAATACATTACTTTTAAAATAATTTTTCACATTTATTTTTGAAAAATAATTAAATAATGAAGAAAAAATGGTAGATAAAAGAAATTTTAATAACGTTTCAAATAATATCTTAGAATATTCTATATTAGTAGGGTTCTTGCCCCTTCAGAATAGTGACGTCATCCCTCAAATGGGTAGATTATTGCGATGCCAGCTGGTGTGACGCAATCGTGATCATGTTTTAGCCCGTCTGGTTATTGTTACTTTTCAGGTGTCGTCCTCCTGAGAAAATTGACCCTGATCCTGCCCATTCCCCCCCCCCTCCTAATTGCGCACTTGGTATTAATTCACCCCTTTTCCTCTACAGAGGTCATTGACCCTTTTAATCGTGTTCAATACTTACCAATTACTTTTATGTGAAAGTATGTCCCATTAGCTCTAATCCACGGTAGTATTTTGGTGTGGAGGAATTCATGCTTTTTATTACGAATCCACCGCTGTCCCATTTCATCGACTGGTGGCCTCGGCCGCTGGATATAGTTCTTGGGATCTTCTCTTGATGGAAGTTACATAGCCAAAGAGATCTAGCCCACATACCCAGAATGCCGCAACCCTGATGAAGTAAGAAACTATTCTTGTCAATGTCGCAACCCCGATGACGTAATAATCTCTTTCTGGACTCCCACCTGGTGCCAGAGTGCCGGCTCGACATGTCGATACAGGAAGAGGCCACGAGTGATAACTCATACCTGGCACTGGATTGTTGGCGTGACATGTCAACACAGGAATAGGCCAAGGAAATTACATATCGGCTAAAAGGGTTACAGAATTGAGCAATATGGTAGCGTCTACGACAAAAATGGGGAAAAATATGAGCAAAAGGTTTGGGTGTTAAACCAAAATGGAAACTTAGCTGGGTAATAGTGGGTGCGTGTTCAACCAAAATGGGAACAAAACCGAGCAAAAGGAGTACATTTTTGACAAAAAAGGGTGCATATTTGACCAAAAGGGTAAGAGAATTGCGGAATACGATTGCATGTCCAACCAAAAGTTGAACAAAATTGAGGTTTGTACTGGTTCCTCCTGCGCTCTGTCAGCTACCTTCCCCCGTCTAGGTCTCATTACAGATTTTTTGTGCATAGCAAAAATGATAAATATTGAGTTTAGAATAAATCTGTTTGGGGCTCCTGAATGTTCTTTATAGAGGGCCTCTGAGTGCGGACTCAGTCCCTGTGACGGTTTGGCACCATAACATGTCCAGATAGGAATATTGCACGCATGTCATTACAAACCTGATGTTATAATCAATGACTGGTGCAAGATTGGTGGCCAGACATGTCGATACAGGACTAAGTCAAGGGTGATGACATCATATTTTATTTTGGGGCGCATACAGTTTGGCACGTAGAGACAGGAATATACCACGTGACAGAGCAATCAAGGGTAATGAGGGTCAATATATAGAGGTGTTGCTTGGAATACTGTATTTATAAGTGTTTGTAGAGCAGTTCACGATGAACAAGTTACAGCAGTTGGAAAATATTGTGAATGCCATGCCAGTGTTTCAAATTTATAAGTTCTCGTCATCGATCAAAAATAATCTGTCAATATTCGTCATGGAGAAATGAAGGTATTTGTTCAGCATGCATTCAACAGTACCAGCCCCCCGGGGTGATAAGAGTGAGAGAGAGGTCTGTCACTAACCTCAGGTGGGAAATGTGCTTCACGGGGTTGACGTTTGAGGGGAGTAGAGGGGATGTGGCCTGTGAAGGGATGGAAAGAGAGGGAACTGACCTGGTATCCACTAAGACCTCAACCCCCAAAGCCAGAAGCGCTCTGACACTCTCTAAACGACCACGGCCGATTCAAAATAAAAGTAAACCAACATCCTCCTTGAGATTTGATCCAATGAGCCATATTCCTATACACCAAAATACTCCCACAGATTCGAACCAATGAGGCACCCGTAAAAATCCAATGGAATATACATATATATAAAAAACAATTGGGGTACACTCTCCCATAAAAATTCAAATAAACAGTATTGAACACCATCAAAGGAGTCAAATGAACTCTGCTGGGGTAAAGTGGCGGATAGACAAATAGCTATTGCAATATTAAGGGAGCAAAATTTGCATGATTAGGGTCAATGATCTCAGGATGACGACACCTGAACAATGACCAGGAGGTTTTAACATGATCACAATTACATCACACCACCTGCCATCACAATAATTTACCTAAATGAGGGAAGAAGTTACTATCATGAAAGCGTGCGGACCCTACTTATATTATATTTTATTTTGTTTCATCAATATTTTTATTTTTTATTTATTGTATTATATATTTTTATTCATACTTTTTCTAAATTATCGGGCATCCCCTGCAGAATAGGTGATATCTGACAGCTAGCAAAAGGTTCTTTATCGCAAACTTTGGCTGAAAGTGACTAATGTCAATCTATTAGGAAATAATTATTACTTGCTTGGCAATACAATATCAATATAAGTGTTATAAAAAGAGTATAGTATTACTTCAATAAGAAATACTGTTAATTGGTGTTTTTTTAACTTATTTAAAGAATAAAATATATCAATTTAAAATAACAATTATGTTTATGATTTGCAGTTGTGGCAACAAGAGGACATGAAATAATAAATTAAAAAGTATATTCACACATGAATCTTGTTATAACTGTTCACCAAAATACATATTTTGTAACTTAAGGCAAGATATACAAAATATTTGTTTAAAAAAAAAAGTTCTATTCTGTAAAGAGTGCGAGAACACAACGACACAACGATTTATATAACGTCATCAAACTTCTCTGTTTTTGCTAATTCACCATCTTGATTTCAAAAGATCACGCTCCAATTTAGAGGCGATCGTGCTAAAATCATTTTTTAAATTGAACCATAGACGCTGCTTCCACAAAACTGAAACCTTCAAACCAGTATTTTCATAAATTTGTATTTCAATTACGTAAAGAAGTTTGATACTAAAAAAAAAAAAAATTGATTCTTTGTTTGTGTGAAAGTATTGACAGTCAAAAGTAATTACAACTCAATATTTGGTCTTGCAAATCACATGGTTTGATGAATGTATAATACGTTATGGCAACTTTTCCTAGCTGTCAAATACCACCCTTCCAACCATGGATGCTCTATCTATACAAAACACAACGTGTACCTTTTTTTTTTTATTCTTTGAAATTGAACCGTTTAAATCCACCCCCTCTTTTGAACCTTGATAATCACACACTTGACTTTTTTATCCATTCCATACCACGCTTAATGAGAACCTGCTGGAGTTTGTCGCTATTCTGCTCTGATTCTTTCTTAATGAGGGGTGAAAATGTAATATCCATATCATTTGTAAGAGTATGAATCAAATAGGAGGGGAACTTTAAAAAAAAATCTTTTCTGACACAAGTATGGAATTATAACACACACTTTAGATATAAAATTTTGTTTTTAGTTACATTAATATGTCCGCAATTACGTTTACATTATTATTCACATTTAATAATACGAATCATTATTAATTAAGCTATTATAATATCGAGAATGTGCTAATGATAGTAATGTTTTCTTTGCTTGTAAATTTAAAAAATTAAAGGGCTAAATTACTTATATTTATAAAATGAAGAGTTTGTGTGTTTGTCATGAGCGTCGAGAGATATCTACCTTGCGCAGGGATCTGAATTTTTAAAATTATCAGTCAATGTGCACGGATGTGTGAACTTCGATACCGGAGTTTTAAAATCTTTATTTATTTTATCTAATTAAAAACCGGCTCAAGAGTAATAAAATGAAGCAATTTTGTTCTGTTTGTTTGAAGAAAAACAAAGAGTTGGCTGAGCATCAATGCAATAGATTACGCGGTTACACTGGATAACGTCAGGCATTTCTACTTGTATACCTACAAATAATACGCATTTATATAATATACTTATTTAATGTACCATGCATATTTCACACATTCATAATATAATCCTTTAAAAGCTGTTTCAGTTAAAAATATAAAGGCAAGTATTCAATAAAAACTCGGATTTCTTAAAGTACTTAGTCACAAGTCTGAAAATTGAGTAAAATAAATATTGCCACAAACCCAAATATTATTAGAAATCCATCATGCGACAAGGTGGATTAAATTTTAATATTGAGTTTTTCTTAGTATTGTTTATCGGTGATAGTAAATTACGTGTTTCAATCCTAACTGAATACAGTGAGGGTTTTTTTTCGAAATTGTTTTATGCTTTCCCTCCACGCAAAAGCCGTAACACTTTATCTAAACTCAACCTTCCACATCGATGCCCCATTAGTGTAGCTAAATTCACGTAGCCAGAGCTAATATCAAATAAAAGTTTTGACTATGTTAAGTGAGCTTTCCTTATACCAGGTCGTGGCGTCATTTAGTTTTCAGTTTAAATTATTAAGCTAATTTATTTTGGCACCGCTTATAACTTCCATTCGGGCCTTACACATGAATTCCGCTAGTGTGAAAGGGATGAGGAATGTTGAATATTTAAAGGAAGTGTAACCGTATTTTCATGGAGGGAAGGTGGTAAACCATTTAGGATAAACCACCCTCAGTACACCCTGACCGTGATTCGAAACCATATCTCCATATCTTCAGCAGTCCAGAATATTAAACGAAGATTTTTTTAAATTCTTTCCCACTATTCCTCCACGTGAATAAGGGACCAGATAATAATAAAGTTTTATTTATGTTTTATTATCAACGGCAAACGTTCTAATAACGGCGTGCATCTCATCAATACTGCTTTGCTTGTGACGTGTAGGACGTTGTCTGTACAAAGATAGTGGCTTGCCGTGGAGCTTTGCCAGGGTAATCAGAGCTTGATAGAACCATAGATCTACCTGTACTTGATCTCCAGCAGTTAGTATATGTTTTAGCAATTATACACAGGCTCTGCACTACATACTTCACATTGGAATGTATATTCGTTAGTACTTTACCAATGAGTGTTTTAATGTGTGATGGGAACGTAGCACATTTACCATTTTAACTAACAGAGTTGACTCTGGAAATAATCTAAGCTTCGCCACTGGTAAAAGGTATTTGTGTCTAGATTGTTCATGATTATTTCTCCGCACAAATTTAGGCAAATTTTCTCTAATAATCTACTTTTATCAATCTCTACCTTATTTGTGTAATCATGTGAGTAGCACGGAAAAGTAAAAAGACTTGAAACCAAAATAAGTTAGTACAATATATTATTTTATAATATCAGTGACTTTTCATTATAATATATGGTTGAGATATTACTAACTCTTTTTGTTAAAATACATTTTTATGATCTCTTTTCTAGAGAGGAATTCTCATTATACTCTTGTCAGTATCACTTGATTTTAAAAAAACAACATACAAAGCATCAAACAATTTGAGCATACATTTTTCATAATCAGCCTCAAATATTTTATATAAAGTTAACAGAAATAACTGAGCTTATACTATATTTGCATATTCACAATAAAATATTGATAGAAGTAAAGTATTCTACTTTATGTATATGGTCTCTTTAATAAATAGTTCTCTAAGAGTAAAATTCTTGTTCGAAAAATAATCCAACTCATCTCTTATTTCAAGATAATTCGGCATTTATAGCACGTCTCTTCGCGAAAGTAATAGCACTTATGTTAGGTACAAACAATTCTCAGGTTTATCATCCATTTGACTACGAATATAAATTATGGAGAAATTATTCAAAATTACTCTTAAACTTATTAAATTTTCAGTACACTAACAGTTTATTTGTTTCTGATTTTATTTTATTCGCAGAAATTGCATATCTATGAAAGCTCTATTGAATTATTCAGAAAATCATCAACTGTCTTTGAATAGTTTATAGCTGTAACTGAATAGCCGAACTACTTGATTAACGCCTTAACCAAGACGTGATAAGTCAAAGAGCAGTTGTCTAACTACAATATCATAAAGACGTATTTAGGGGAAGAATTTGTGGTTATTCTTTATCTTTAAATCAGTGTCATTCTTAAAGCTCCACTATGTTTACACATACAGGTGTTTCCAACAATATATAATATTCCCTAAGTATTTAAATATTAATTTGGAAATGGTGAGTCTTAGGCAAGTCGTAGTATGGTGAGAAATGGCTCGGTTTTCAGATATCACGCTAAGGGACTGGAATAAAATAAATATGTTACCCTAACTTGAACTCAATTGCCTTCAACGCTACTCTTAGCACTCTCCTGTAGAACACGTGACTTCAGGGTCACACCTATCTCTGCCTGGAGTTGGATCCAACCCATAGATGGAGATGTCACTCTCCAACCCTCCACCACCTCCTCAACCTTTCTCTCCTAGCCTCCATCCCACCTTTTTACACCACCACCACCTCCTTAATCCTAAACCCGTTTTCTCTGCCTTCCCTCAGGACCTGCACATGGAGGGACATTATGGACACAATGTGTCCAATAAAAAGCTTAGAATCAAATTCAGAGTGATAACTTGCATCCAACGTTTCAACGATACACTGTTAAATCATAATTTTTTCCAGAAAATAGCTTATATATTAATAATACATATTACCTTTGATAGCTTTTTTCAAAAGTTCACAGAAAAGTTTATTTTGTAAGTATTTTATTTAGCAATCAAAATATATCAAAAACAATAATATTTAGGTATTAAAAACACTATCGCTGCTGTCCAACGTTTATAAAATTTGTATCTAAAAGCCACAAGATCTAATACTAGCATTTCCATGTATTCACCAGTAAAATGTTAAGTGTGTAGTAAGACTATTTCTCAATAACTGTATCTGACTACTCTAGACATTTTTATACTTTAGCCTAAGAAGATAATATTATTTTATTTGTGTGTGGGATACCAGATATTTTCCTGTCGTCATAGTAGTATCTTCACTTGTGGTAGTCCTCGCTTTTGCCACTCTTAAGTGTATTTAAAACACTTGTATTGCCTTTAACGTCACTACTCAGCTCCTTGAAGTCATTGATAGCTTTCTATAAGAGCTCAAAATAATATAAAAATACCACATTCAAATTGTTAAGTAGTGCTTTAATTAAAATCAAACATATAAGTAGGCCTACAGAAATTCCTTACAAAGATCTGTGAATTCAAAGCAACTAATTAAACAAAAATATGATTTATTTGAGTAAACCCGTTTGATCAATAGCCTAGAGTCCTCCCGGTGTTCATATTAAAAAAAACTCTGTCGTAAGCAGTTGAGTGGTTCCAGAGGTCTTAGGAAACCAACATATAAACCAACACTTTCCTTTATAAGTAGTAGAGATTCTGAGTGAGATAAATATTATGTCCTATTGAAGGAAGAGTCCCATTTATAATCTGGGGATCGTGGGGATAGTTTCCTTTAAAATATAGTGTAGCAAACTAATGTTGACTTAAAGAGTCTCAATGTGGTAAAAGTAAAAATATTAATATAAATATGACACTACACCAAAATCTTCTACAATATATCTGTTATTACATTGTTTTCCTTTAAAACTTTTGTGTTTGCATGCAGAGCAAGTGATTTAGCGCTAATGTATTTTCCGTTTACCCTGAATGGTTGCAATATTACCTGAATGGTGTATACTTTGGCGCAACTTATAAGATGGGTTCATACTGTAGTTGAAAAAGGTGAGACTATTCAAGATAAACGAGGAGTACGATTTCTTCTTACTAAGAAAGTGGAAGCGATTCTTTAAACTAGTTTGAGTCGTTCGTAAAACAATTTGTATCACTTTACTCTGCCTTGAACTATGAATAACAAATATAAACACTAGATGAGCCCTGGAGTTATCAGTAGTACATAATTGGCACGTTTATCCAAAGGTCCTGGGTTCAATCACCGTGTCCAGGTGCCATTTTACAAATAATTTAATTTACATTTATTGAGCGTTTGATTATTTTTAATAATAAATTTAAATTTTAGTCCCTCAACAACCTTAAAAGCTTAATACTGCTATCGGCCAGTATTTATGAACACAAGATGCAATTAATTTTTTAACACCACGTATTTCTGCCCATTCGGGTTACACGATTATATACTAATTACTCTAGTGTGTTAAGGATTAGGAAGGTTGAATTCAGAGGAAGTGCACCCGTACTTGAGTAGAATAAGAGTGAGAAACCATTTAGGAAGACCACACAGTGCGCCTGAACGGAATCTCCCCGCCTTCAGCAGTCTAGTCTAGCACGATAGTGACGTAGTTAGACCGCTTTGTCACTGAAGTGAGTTGCAATATTACAAGTGAAAAATAAGTCGTATTTTTAATCATCCACTTAAAAATTTTAATACATTTTGAATCAGATTGTCTATTTTATCTCCCTCGGTGAATTGATAAGCTAATGTTTCCATCAGACACAGATTTTAACAATTATCACCAGTTACATTTATAAAATAATTGTATATTATAGCTTATTGCAAGGGTTTATGCATTAATTGTTCATACTTTTTAGCTTCAGCTACATTTTATTTGTAGATTTTGTTTATAATAAAGCTTTTTTATTAAAGACATAGTCACATTCAGAAATCCCCTTCATCTGACTGATGAAACTATTAACAAACACTTCCTCTCCATATGGAAGGAACATTTTTAGTGTTTGTCCACCCAAGCGAGTACTTACTACAGACAACTAATGTTAAATGTTCAGAGAATGAAAGCAATTGTGCTCAGTGTTCAGCCAATTAAAGGCTCCCGTTCTCTCTAGTACAGCATATTAAATCATGTGTCGACTGACTCAATAATCTTAGTCAAATTGTACCATATATAGGCCTAGTGTTTACTGTTAAAATGTGAATTACTTTAGATGTGAGTTAAATTAAGAATAAGTTTTTAAACTATATACTAATGCCATATTTTATTTAGTTTTCATAAATATAAATTTCTATTTTTTAGCATCGCGTTTTACTACATATTCAGGATGTACACGTATGGAATACTGTAACGTTATTTGCCACCCTACCATGTACTTCCTTATTTTTTTCTAATTTGTAAATATTTTAAAATTTATTTTTGTTTTAAATGCTGTACTTCAAAGCTCATCCGCAGATTAACGCGCTGTGTTGCCATGCGTGACAAAATAATACTATTTACATCCATTCACAATAAAACCCAAGGAATATTGTCTAACACTTAAAATAAATAAAAAATTAATCTTGAGCTATGCAAGAACACTTACCTTATATTAAACATATTTATCCTTCCAAGAAGTTTGTTGATTTCTGTTCATTTATTCTCAATGTCGGCCATTATTTTATTTCAAGGCATGCACAGATCGGTTAAACAAGTGAGTGGCGTGTCTCGTGATTATAAAAGAAATAAGAAAAAAAAAGACGTGATGTAAATACCCTCAAACTAGCGCATTTCAATTTTGACAGATGGAAATAAACATTTTAATTCTTTCAAGAAAACATTGCTCATATTCATTGGCATGTATTTCAATTTTTATATTAAATTTGTATTTTATTTTATATTCGTCCCTAGTCCAAAACCAATATTTTATCTTTTGTTTTAATGTATAAGTTTTATCTTTGGACTTGGAAGAAGAAAAATGGAATGGTTTAAAATTTGATTCATGGAACACTTTTTGATGAAGAATAGGATCTTCTTATTTGGCGTCCTTAAAGTATGGAACCAAATATGTGTAGTTTTTAATACATTTATTTTAAAAGTGGAAACTTAGTTTAATAGTGGGATATTAATATACCAATAGAAAGCGGAGCGTCTAGGGAAGAACTAGAGCCTGTTGATATCCTAAAACCGTGGATATTTTTCAATTAAAAAGAGGAAACAGATTTCCTAAGATCCAGCCAAATCTTCATCTATAAATATTTTCTCTCTCTCTTTTTACTTTCTCGCTGTTTTACAGGTAGAGAAAGTATTGTGACTGTCAAAAAAATGGAACTTTAGATTTTGATGAATCTCGACGTTTAATGACCCACGAATTCGAAAAAGTGGTTTTTGAATTTCCATCTGTCTGTCTGTCTGTACTGCCAGCAAGAGCCTAAACTATTTTACTGATCGGGGTCAAACTAGATATCTAGGGTTTTCATAGGGTTTCCCCGAGGTAATTTGGAATTTGATAACTAATCCTAAAATTATGGGTTGTTTACTGAAGGGCAAAAGGAGAATAAGTTGACTCTCTCAAAATTGACTAAAAATATTTTGATTAAATTTCATTTATGAACCTTTTTAAATATTTCAAACAAAATGGCCACTCTAAATATTTCAACAAAATTATTTTAAGGGCTCTGAACTGATGCATAAATTATCATTTTCTATCATATCTCCTAAACTAATTGAGATATTAAATTACTTATCATTACAAATATGTAGACCTATTTATATTACAAATATTTTATTCGAATCATATTTTTATAAAACCAATAACTTTCAAGATATACGCAAATATTTTTATTTCTTTACTTGTCAAAAACAAAAGGTAAAGTATTACCACCGTAAAATAAAATCTAACCTGAAATGTTGATGAATGTCGACGTCTCACGACCCCCCGAACGCTAAAAAGTTGTATTTGCAAAGCCGTCTGTCTGTGTGTCTGTTTAAACTTAAGAGTAGTTTAATAAAGGGCGAAAAGAGAAAAAATCAATCTTCTCAAAATTGGCTCAAATGATTTTGATTAAAATTAGTATCCAGGCGTTGATTAAGATTATGTATAAGCTGGATATTTTCATTTTGCCATGAAAATGAATTTTAGGCTACCTTACAGAAGCTGAAATTTCCTTATCTCTGCAACTATTTGAGATACTAAATTACTTATCATTAGAAAATTTGTAGGATTATTAAAAATAAAAAACATTATTTGAAGTATATTTTTATAAAACCAACAGTTTCTGAGATATTGTGCAAACATAATAATACAATTTTTGAACTTAAGTTGTAAAGAGATACTAAAGATTTAACACAATATTTCTCCAATTCCATCGAGTAATTAAATATAAGCAAGTCACTTAAAATTTTGTGTTATTTTTTTTTAAATCTCTTAGGATAAATGTTTATACATCAATGATCTATCTGCATTTTAGACTCAATAGTCAATATTTACACTTGTTATTGGTCAAAATTTATAAATGAGGAATTTAATTGCAATGAGATGACATGAAGATATGCAACACCTAAAAAAAAATTTTTTTTAACCGTAAGTTGAAATTTTTATACGAAGTTTTGACCCTTATGGACCCAATATTGATCTTTTTTATCAGTCCAAACATATGAACAAACAAATGAGGAAATTAATTCTTTAAAAATAAAGTTATAAAATTTAAAACTAGGACTAAAAATGTTTTACATAAATATAGTGAAATTAATTTTATGCTTGGGTTTGCTAGTGAATATTATTTCTTTCCACATATACTTCGAGTTTTGAGTAAATATCTCCAATCTTAAACAATAGAGCGAAAAAGTCCGTGTGGAGTTCCATACTATTTTTTCTTTTACTATGGTATTATAAACTCTTAAATTTAACCATGCTCGGATATTATTATTTTAATTGATTAATTTTATTTATGAATAGATGTAATACAATATATTTTATATTTATTTTGTCAGATTAGAATTGTATTTACTCGTAATTCCATTGGTATGGGGGATGTGGAAAAAAATAAACAATAATAATAATAATAATAATAATAATAATAATAATAATAATAATATTGTAGTTTAAATTAGTACATTTTATTTCAATGGTTCATGTTTTATTTTAAGTGTTTTTTCCTTCAACTCTTGTAGAGATTTACAGCATACCATTGTTTTAGGTAAGGTAGTGTAGTTATTATTAACATTACATCATCTAGAAAAACTTTCCCGAGCACACCCAATGGCCACTGTCAGAGCTAGCAGAGCTAAAGGTTCTTTTATTTTTTATCATTTTCTCCTAGTTCCTAGGAGTGGCGCCCAATATACATGTCAAGTTTTATTCATCTTGACGGTAAATTTTTTGTGTAACATATTTGGAAAACAAACTTGAAGAGGAAGTGTACCCTCATTTACGTGTAAATCCATTTTGGAAGAGCCACCCCCAGTACACCCGACCAAGATTCAAACCCTGACCTCCCTGTTATCGTTAGTCTAGTCCAACATAAGAATGACGTCTTAGATCATGCAGCCACTGAAGCAGGTTACTCTTTATTCACTATCTAATATTTTTCGCGCATCAGGTAGGAGCGTTTTACATAAATCAATTTTGGATACTATTAGGGTATAGGCCTACCATTTAGGATTTATAAAACCGGTTTTTATATAGTGTTACATATTGTAGTTTAAATTAGTACATTTTATTTCAATGGTTCATGTTTTATTTTAAGTGTTTTTTCCTTCAACTCTTGTAGAGATTTACAGCATACCATTGTTTTAGGTAAGGTAGTGTAGTTATTATTAACATTACATCATCTAGAAAAACTTTCCCGAGCACACCCAATGGCCACTGTCAGAGCTAGCAGAGCTAAAGGTTCTTTTATTTTTTATCATTTTCTCCTAGTTCCTAGGAGTGGCGCCCAATATACATGTCAAGTTTTATTCATCTTGACGGTAAATTTTTTGTGTAACATATTTGGAAAACAAACTTGAAGAGGAAGTGTACCCTCATTTACGTGTAAATCCATTTTGGAAGAGCCACCCCCAGTACACCCGACCAAGATTCAAACCCTGACCTCCCTGTTATCGTTAGTCTAGTCCAACATAAGAATGACGTCTTAGATCATGCAGCCACTGAAGCAGGTTACTCTTTATTCACTATCTAATATTTTTCGCGCATCAGGTAGGAGCGTTTTACATAAATCAATTTTGGATACTATTAGGGTATAGGCCTACCATTTAGGATTTATAAAACCGGTTTTTATATAGTGTTACGGTTACGAAATAGGGACTACAGAGATAGATAAGAAAAAGTCCATCCACATTGGCGTGGAGGAAATATGGAATATCACATTGATAAACCATATAATGTATTAATTTGGAAGAAAGCAAATGCTTCTATATTTAATTGTATTGGGGAAACAAAGCTTGGAATTTCGAAGTAATCTTTAACTAACAGATGTACATGGGACTCGAACCTAAGTCAAGCATCTAGGGTTCGAACCCCATGTCCAGGTGTCATTTTCAAATTTACGAATATAAAACATAATAATAGCCACCCATAAATCAAACAACTGCTATAACATTCCTATCACTAATCAATATCATTATAAATAATTATATTAAATACATTTGCTTTTAATTAAATAGCTTCCTAAATAAAATATATCCGGATTTTTCGTAGTGAATTTTTAATTTTTTAATTTTTTAAGGCTGATCTTTTCAAGCCAGAATTGAAGGTTAGGGGTTGGAGGTGGTATAAATATAGGAGAGAGTGGAAGAGCTCGTTTTGAATAAACACTGCCTGACGTAAATGAACACTGCACCCTTTTTATACCCTCTGTTTTCCTTCTCAGCTTCCACCCTTTTTACCCCGGTTGTAAACACTGCAGGAAAATTAACTTGCACCGCCATAAAAACCGTATATTGGCATCCATGGTCATGCAAGTCTGGTAAATCTGCGTACACAAAAATCTAAATACCTATAAAAATTAATCTATTCTTACATGTCTTTGTACCCGGCATATTGATGTCATACGTTTGTTTGGATAAACAAATTAACAATAGGAAATGAGTTTGATATTTAAATATTATGTTATTATTAAAACGTTACAATTTTCATTTATAAATCAATCAACATATCAGTGTAAAAATAAGTAAATGACTTTACTCTGAATAACTGACTTTTAAATTATACAGGACGTAGTTTAATTAGCTTCAAATATTCTAGGAACTTATTTACATCGACCAAACATTAAGAAAAGGTCATATAAATATTGGTATAAATGCTCTTAGTTTTAGAGTTATTAAAGAATTTCCTCAAATACGGATTGGTCGTGTGGTTACAATTGAATGGTCTGCTCAATCACCAAATTTGGGAAACAATGGATGTTTATCTGTGGGGACATTTAAAGTCCATTGTTTAGGCAACTCCTGTGCCTGATGTTTAGGTTTGAAAAGAGAGTATCTTAAATAAATATAAGCAAATACGTCACATCCCAGGTGTAGCCAACAAAGTATGACTAAGCATGAAACGTAGGCTCAGAGGGTGCATTGAAGCAGAGGACCATATTTTTATCAATATTATTTTACAAAACGTTCTGTCTTGTGTTTTGGTTGGTTTCTGTTTAACTTTGTTTTATTTGGTTGCATTACTTCTTCTTTTGGATTGATTATTAATTGAACAGTAAAATTCCTCCTTCCTCAAAAACAAATAGTTTCTAGACTCATGTTTATATGAACTTTTATTAGTGTTTCATGGATAGAAATACACCCCTAGAATATTTGACACCAATTAAAATACACCTTGTATATATATTCAAACATACAGGCCTATAATTACTTATACACACAACACATAGTATAAATATTAGTATTTTTGAGCACTGTGTCTTACTACCCGTTCGAGATATACAATTATGTACTAATTAATCTAAAAATTCTAGGGATTAGAAAAGTTATATTTCATGGGAGTGTACCTGCATTTTTGTGGAGGGAAATTGGAAACCAGTATGTGGAAACCACCCTCAGAACATTATTATTATTATTAATATTATTATTATTATATATAATTATAATAATATTAATAATAATAATAATTATTATTATAATTATAATAATAATAATAATTATTATTATTACTATAAGCTCCACCTCTTACTACCCATTCGTACTATACGCACTTACACTAATGTGTAATGGTCGGGTGATTGTGAGATGAAATAGCGGACTTACAGTTTAACTTGGGATCCAAACCACGTTGAAGGCCTGGCATTCCACACATTCACAAAGTTGTGATTAATACACGTCTTGTCAGGGGTAAAGAGAGGGGATGGCAATCAGCTAAATCTGTGCCGGGACCGAGGATTGAACCCCAGACCCCCAACACAGAAGTCCAACCCCTTACCCCTAAACAACCAGGTCAACCCCTTAGTACATTCCTGAGATTTGAACCTCGATCTCCTGATCATCAACAGTCTAAATACTCCAAGAGTAGTGCATGAGACCATGTGACCACTTAAGTGGGTTGTTAATAATTAAACATATATAATATTATATATATATTCATATAAATCAATCATGTTTAATTACTCCTATTAATCTATTGTCTAGCAACTTGCTGGATCAAATAATACCATACAGATGGTTTAGTAATATTATTAAACTTATGGGCAATACTGTTGCTTATATTAAAAATATATATATAAAATGCGAGTGGAACACAACTCTTGCGACAGACAAAGGGAGTGGGAAATGTTATATTAATTAAAAACTCTTGTAATAAAACTCACCTTTGAGCTCCTACCTCATAATTTCTGTTCATGATAAACAGAAATAAGGGTGTATTAGGGTATTTGGGAGGGATGAGGTCCAGAAACAGGTATAGTTCTAGCCGAACCTGGAGTTATTACCACTCATGAAAAAGCCACAAAGGAACTTATGAGAATGACTGTCTCAGTGGCTGCCACGTTTTTTTAAGTAGGCCTGGAATATAATAAATCAAACTGTGGATGAGAATTCACTTAATAGGGATAAATATGATTTTTACTATAAAGATAATAATTAAATAAGATATACGACACAACACGCGATAAACTTGCATTGAATTTAACATAAATCCAACATACTTGTTAAACCAGCCACTCTACACGGGCCGGCAACCATCGTTTCATTAACAACTTGAAACGTCTAAACACCAAATTACGACTGACCATACTTACATGACAAGAAAGAGGGTATGGAGGTAGATTATGCATATCCTACCAAAAACAAATAGATAAACCTCCCTAGCCTCAAATAGAATCTACAAACAAGAATAAGCCCACACACAAATTTGATCATTGCTTTGTATTATTTTTTGGTTACTTTATTTTTACCTCTTTATACCTAATGCATTTCACCTAATTTTATAATTTAGGACATCCTACACAAATTATAGTAAGGCTAATTACACTTTTAAATGACATTTTTGGATAGTAATTTTATAAAATAAGGTTTTTGATTTTTACTTCAACAACCAATTAAGATTTGGCTATAAGAAAGTAGTATTTATAAATCTGGTAAGTGTCCATCGTCTTACCGTAATTGTTTTGAACACAGATATAATAATTGTATTTGAATCATTCCAGCTTATCTACGCAGGTTAATTTAAAATATGATGGTAAAAAAAATTTGTTTACGTAACAAGCCATAGTTTAAACCTTTATCTTCACAACATTAATTGGAAACATAAAGTTTTAATTTAATAATATTAGTTTTTAGAATATTAGATAACTTAAATTTTATCTTTTAGTATTCAAGTGATTGTAAATTTATCTTAAAGACTGTGTGTAATTTTGTCGTGAGCCAATTAAAATGTTAATAAACAGTTTGGATTTTTCCAGATAAGTTCCGCTCAAGTAATAGGAGCGCAACTTCTAAATATGAATATTTAGGATGTAATTCCGAAGGAGCAGTTTAACGTCTTAGTGAATCGAAAAAATTAATTGAGGCAGAAAAGTCCATATTTGGATTAGTACGTATTATACACATGGTAAATTTTTTCTTGGCTTTATTGTTCTATCAGTGACGTTTTGGCATGCTAAGAAACGAATACTTGTTCAAAATTTAAGTTAGAGTTTCCACTAAATTAAAATATTGAAAAAGAAAAAGAAGACAATTAAATAAAACCTTGCTTCCACTGTCATCAGCCCTGTACCCATACAAGAGCAAGCAGTGTATTATAACGAGACGTTTCGTGTTCACATCCTGACTGGGTAAATATACGCCATCATTCTTGACACTCGTGTATTAGCTATGCATTGGTGCTCGATTATATTATCTTGTATTCGAGCATCAGGTATTTAATGTGTCTTACCCGTGTGTTGTGGTGTTGCGTATAAAAAAGTGTTACGCCAGTTAATTTAATTTATTAAAATAATTTAGTTTTCGTTAGCAGCTTTTGTATAACTATCACACATCCCCATCTCGTGACTGACAAGTCAGTAGTCCTAGGGATTAATTTGTATTCGTAATGGTTGACTGTGACACATCGAGCTAAACGTTCTTATTGAGTCATGGGGGTGTTTGCTATCTCTGTGGCACTCAAGAAACTTATTTTGTCAAAGCTTAGCTTTCATTTAAAAACTAGCGTAGCTCTGTGGATGGGATGAAATCGTTTAAGGCCAGTTCTTTCAAAATGTTTGGGGTTTAATGTCAGTAAATTATAAAAAAACAAACTAAAATAAACACATTATTATCGTGCCATTCTATCAGGAGGTAGTGAGAACATCAGGCCGATAGATCTTCTTCTAGGGATGAGAGTTCTATACAAAAAAAAAGTGGTTAATTAATATGTAAAGCTTCCCTCAAGTAGTGTTTTTTTTGTATTATCTATACAAACAAATTATTCAAACAATGGATTATCTACACTAAATACATCCTTTAAGTAAGTTATTGCTATGGTGGTGGACGACCAGTAAGCATAAGAACGTTCTTTAAATTGAAGGATGTCATCTGACAGTGAATTATTGAAAATCGAACTGTCAATAATAATATTCAAGTCCCACACCTATTCTCAGTCGGTAGTGAGTATATCAGCTACAGAGCTAAGAGTCCCGGAATTTTTACTGAAATGACCGAAAAGTTTATTATTGGTGAAATGTGGGTTTCCCCTTTAACAGTGATGAATTAATTACCTAAGGGCTGAATGTTGTGTCTGGTCTAGATTTAAGTTAGTTTATAAGCCATGTGTTTATATAACTGGTCGGCTTAGAAAGTGAACGTTTAATACCGTAAATAAATGAACTATGAAATAATAATATTTAAAGACCATTGACAAGGTGTGGTCTGTTATTACTAAGGGAGTTTCCATACATTGATGAACTTGTTAGGTACTATAGGTACATTAATGGCTGGAAATGGAATTTCAAACATTTTAGAGATTATTCTCTTGAGTACCGACCTTTTTTTTCTGATTTTTTGTTTCTTATTTAGATTCCATATCTAATAATTTTATTTTTTCAAAAACCAAAACTGTTATATTGGTTTAGAAACTATCTCATTTAAGTGCAGAATAACACACAAAGTCAATCTAAACACTGAATTTGTCTACATCTAGTGATATACAAATATAGATTTAAAGTACTGTATAAAGTACCATGGGCCTCAGGAGGGTAAATATGGTGAAAACGCAGTGGTATACATGCTGGGTGGAGAATCTGTCCAACGATCAATTCGTGGAGATCTGCTTGTAAGTCAGTGCCTTTCAAAACAGATTACAGCTAAGGTGATTGAGAGTGAGCCAGTATTCAACAACCTTCTGCAAGAACTCGAGCAACTTTACACTTACCTGGAGGCTGGTACAGACAGTTGAGCTGGATACTGTATTATTTGAATGCATTGAAGCGGTTAGGAAATGACTCTAAGTTCGATGAAGAATAAATTACGCAATGGTTAAGAAACGAGCCAATTGTGGTTGAACTACCATAAAATGTTTGAAACAGTCAGTGAACCCCCTAAAGTGGATTGAATAATGTTGTGGAAGCTGTAACTCCACGCTTTATCTGAGTGCTTAACCATATTTGCTGCTGCCGGGCAAGCAAATTATCTGTAATATTCATATCTTCACCTGCAAAACTTGAAGTTATTTTATGCTCAACATCCTGAAATGCATCATACATTGCATAATGGGTTCAATGTCATAATACGTAACAATCAGTATGGGGTGGGCCTTGGATCCGACTTGTGACTTAGCGGACTCTTATGCGATCCCTCAAGAATACTGATGGATAAACCAGAGGAAGTGGCATGAATAAGCATCAAAGAGACATGTGTACAATATCTGCTCCCATTGGCTCATTGTACAGTTACGTCATACAATATTTTACCAATACAACGTACACAACAAGCTAACAACACATGGAAGCATCTTCCCCAAGAATAGAGAGGGACAAAAAGGACTTGGCAGAACTTGCCTCGAAACTTGAAGAATAGTCTCAATTCTTGGAGCAGATGACCTTGCAGAACATTATCCCATGGATAAATAAAGAAATGAATGAAAATGTTCAAAAAATTTTCAATAAAGGCAACAGCATAAATAAATAAATAGAAGGACGGTATGTTTTTGAATATTCATATAAGCGTAGGAATAAAGTCAAGAAACAAGCATTTACTTGCATTATCAAGGTTAGTAAAGATATGACCATTGATCCAGCTCTGTTGTTCCTGGTTCTATCACAGTAAGGAGAGCCATGTTAAGATAATGTGATGAAGCATGAATTCACACTGAACCTACTATCATTTTTTGAAGCAAAGTATATTTTATAAAAGCCCAAGAAAGCGCAACTTCAGGAGGCTATAAAAAACCATGTCAAATCATCTGATGCCTCTGTAATTCAGTCCATTCCAAAGAATGATCACCATTTACTTGATGGAGGATCACTTCTACATCAGTTGAAATAGAAGGAAGGAAGTACCTACAGTTCAACTGCTCATGACTACTAACTTTTCCCATCAAACTGCTATGGTAAGGCCAAGGTTTTGCTTGCTGGATACGATGGATGACTAAGTACAAAGGACAATACACACCTACGTCGAATAGACCTTATCAATATTGCAAACAATGTCAACATAAGAAAAGAAGAAAAGAGACACATCATGTTGAGAAAGTGCAAGACATCCTCTCAGGCTATCATCTATATCAATGGTCATCGCTGACTACCTGCTACAGACATCTGTCATGTCGTGCATGCTGAAGGAGACGCAGACGTAGATATAGTGAAAGCAACCAATGAAATGTCATCTTACGGGTATACAGACCTCATTGGGAAAACATAGACCTTTAGGTATCGTTGCTGTATCACGCTTAAATTACTGCAAGCATATTTTCGATCTGACAAAGACAAAAAGTGATACAATAAGTATATAAACTAAATTTTCTTAAATAGTTACTTGGTGATGCTGTATGCTCTGATCTAATGTTTACCGGTGCATTCTCTGTTTGCGATGCTACATCAGGAATCTATGGGGTCAGCAATAAGTATGTCTTTCAAAAAGTTGTTAGAGGTGATCTTGTTTTTATAGATGTTCAAAGAAATTTTACTCTCCAAACAAAGAGCAAAATACTGTAGAGACCACTGGCTGCAAATCAATAGAACCATGTCTAAGGGGAACTAGTTTGATTCTCTATCACTACTTTACAGCATCCTTTGTCGGAAGGTATTCAACGCAAACACATTTGTGAAGCCCGAAAGACTACTTTCAACACCGTTGGACACAAACCTTCACTCTCAGCGAGTTTACTTACAAGTCGTGTAGTAGTTGGTTAAGAATCACGATATTAATCTAACTGGATACGGTTGGATTCTACAAGAAGGAAAATTTCTTCCACTAATGATGGACAATAGTACTGCCTTGGACAATCTTTTTCAACGGATTTGCTCTTCACGATGTAAGACATTTCGATGAAGCTGCCAAAAGTAAAATTATAAAAATAACCGGATTTGAATACACCACGGCTTGTGCACAATGTAAATATGGTAACTGAGACAATACGACTTAAGAGCCAGTTTCAAATAAGTAAGACATTGAGAACTATTTGTGAAGTTTCTGTAAGTCAAAAATTTCTCCGTTTTACTTTCTTTCGACACTTCAGAAGGTATTGTTCACATATCATGAAGGACTACGATCTATATAATATAATGAAGCATTAAATAGCAAGGCTATTATACTTGTTAGTTATAGTTATAGCCATTTCTAGATATCAAGGCCTAAATAATAATCTTTCATGATATGCGGACCCGTACAGATATCAATGTACAATTGGCAGAATAAAGCCAACTATTGAGTCGATGGTGGTTGCGTTATCTTATGGCTCAGTACTTAATTGTTCACATAATTGTAGCTGATGATTTATGCATGTCCATCACAGACTCTGCCTTAAAATATGAGTGAAGAATAACCCTGAGTACGGAACGATTCCTGGATAGCTCAGTGGGTATAACATTGGCGTACTAAGCCAAAGGTCCTAGGTTCACTCCCATGTCCAGGTGTATTTTTCAATTTAAATAACTTTATATATAAATATGACTATACCATAACTAACAAATATAATAGCCTTGCTATTTAATCCATCATGATTATATGAATCCTAATACTTCATAATACCATATATGTTAGCTAAAATATATTTTGAGGCTTTAAAAGTATATCCTAGAGATGTTTAATAATCATACACACACACACACACACACATATATATATATAGATATATATATATCTATATAGAGAGAGAAATAGAGATAAAATAGATAATATTGTTTCAAATAACGTTGACTATTTCAAATATAACCTTCCTTTACTAAAAAAAATATCCTTTGGCTACTAAGATAGTATTTTAAGGCATCGATTTTCTATACAATTGATTTTATCTTGAAACGTGAATGCTTACCGTTTCCAATTGAAATATAATGGAAGCCAAGTCCACATCCAAGTGGAAAATCAATATTTTCCTTGAATTAGAGTTGAAATTCAAAATAAAATGCGTAGTCTTATATTTTAAAATTAATATATATATATATTAATAATAACATTTTTCATAAATATTATGTGTGAGCAAATGCTAGAAAATTATAAATATAGTTTGGAGACTTTTACAATGGTTTAAGAGTGGATTCTCCTCAAAATGGATACAAATGGAATAATGCCTTATAAATCAGAACTCCAAACTCAATTAATCTTCGCTAATATTATCTTAAGAGTTTCTCAACCATTCAACCTATATAATAAGTAGTAAGATTAGCGTGATATTAAAACAGAACTGGCAACTAATAAACTATAATAAAAGACTCGACAAATGGTTTCAAACCGTTGCTCTATACTATATTTTAGGGTCAAACTCTATTCTACCTCTTAATAGAGGGAGGTGGGTGTCTTAGTATACGTTATTGACTAAGCGTAGTAATATTCGGTTTTAGCTTAACAATTTGGCATCTCGTCTGTCTGTCTGTCCAGATCCTTTTTACTCAATAACTGTCAAATGCTTTTACCAATTTTAGCAAAAATCTAGTAAGGACATTCTTTGAATCCAGACCAAACAATGTATATATTTTTCATATGGATAATCGTTTCAAGATAATGGCCATTAAAAATATTATTTTCTCTTTGTTTCTTCTTTGTCTTTCTTCTTTTATAGGCCTTTGGCTTGTTCCATTCCAAGTTATCTAAAGGCTGTCCATCCATCTTAACCTCTGTCTTCCAGGTCCTCTCCTCCCCGGAGGTATTTTGTCTCTTGATATTTTGACAATTTTACTATGTCTTCTTGCAGCCTGCAATACATGTTGATTCCATTCACATCTACGTAGAGCTATACATTAAGTGATGGGTTTGATTTGAAAATATTATCTTATGTTCTCGTTTATTTCTGTCTAGTTGCGATATATTAGTGATTTTCCTCAATACTTGCATTTCTGCAACCATTGAAAAAATTAACTAATAAATTTCCACTAGACAGATAAATTATTATTATAATTATTATTATTATATCCGCCTCCTACTACACTTTCGGGCTGTACGCACTTACGCTAATGCGTAATGGTAGGGTGATTGTGAGATGAAATGGAGGACCTACAGTTTAACGTGGGATCCGAACCACGATAAACGCCTGGCATTCCACACATTCCCAAGTTGGGATGAATACACGTTTTTTCATAGGTGAAGGAAAGGCTTGGCGATCATATAGATCTGTGCTAGGACCGAGGATTGAACCTCAGACCCCCAGCACAGAAGTCTGAAACCTTAACCCTAGACCACCAGGTCACCGTATATCTGTACATCTGTCCTTCAGCTAAATACAAACATCGGTGAGTCACAGTAGTAGCAGCAGTTTCTCTTGAAAGCGAACGATGCCTCGGTTGTTTTTGGCTTAATGTGTCTCCTCCAGTTCCACGCAATTAGACCTTGGTTGGCTCTGGCAGGGAACGTTGTGTGTTTTGGTGGGAGGGTGTCTTGATTGTGTGTGTGTGTGTGTGTGTGTTAGACGAACGGG
>CABFWB010000864.1:85445-101904 GCA_902151455.1 Timema bartmani
GGGGGGGGGGCTCTCCGAGGTAAACTGTGTGGGGAGCCCTGTGACCAGTGTCGTACATGAAGACAAATCACCGCGGTAGTTCCGTTGTTCTGCGAAGGCACATACAACTTACAACAACGATTACATGCTAGCACAAGAAATACGTCTAAAACGTTTAAATCCTTCACACGCTTTGGTTTTCCTATAGTTATTTTTGTTTTACTTACTTTCGTTAAAATTATTATTGCATTTATTTAATTGGGGTAAAACTTTTGTTCTATTATTGGGGCTAAAAGGATTCTTCCAAAAGGAAATTCAATTATCTTATACATATTTAATAAAGTATTAAGCCTACATTGATAAATTATTATTTAAGTAAGAATTAATAAATTAATATGTTTGAAAATTCTTCGTATTCAATATATAATAGGTATTTTTTTCATTTTATTATTAATTTAAACAACATAATTAGTTCAGTTAAACTAACGTGTCAATCAACTCAAAATCACGAATTCAGGTTTTTCGTTGAATACTTGACTCGTTCCCTATAAATGGTCTTAAACACCTAGGTATTGACTATCTACATAACTGTTACACCCACTCAACTACCTCTTAGCTTCGGCCACACTAGACTAAAAGGAAGATAGGTGTAATCTAAATAAGATTAAAAAAAAGTATGACATAAGCAAGATTTAAACAACAATATGAATAGTATATTTAAGGTAGGAACAATAGAAAAAATAATTTACATGGCCTTATAGGTCCATCGGAGATATGTTGAAAATAAATACATAATAACATATCTTTAGTTAAGCGCAGTACGATTATAAGAAGGTTTCGAAACTTGAAACATATCCTTCTGTCAACTGGGTCAGTCTGGAAGAGCCAACTACTTGACCAAACTACAATATGTCAGATTACTCACAGTGAATATAGACAGAACAATAATAAACGTTGAAAATTAGAACAAATTATTACTCAAAAAACTCCCGCGGGACTATTAAATGTCGACACAACTAAAGACGTTAACAAGATCCCTACTTGTTAATAATAAATAATATAAGATACCAAAAATGCCTAGTTATACCACCAATAATTACTATTAAATTATTTGGAAAATATTAAAGTCTAAATAGTAATCAATCAGAAAAATTTTACGTTAATTTAACATATAATTCAAATAATAATCAAATAAGGGAACATTATCAAAAAGGGAGTTTACAAATATAGTAACCACAATATTCAGACAATTTAAATTTATTACTTCATGCAGAAATTAGTTCATAAATGTGGCAATCTAAAATATTCAAGTAACATAACAGACACTAGCGCCCAAGGGGTGTTGTTTAAATAATTGGTGTCCCATATGAAAATTTACTTCTTAAACCAATAATTTTGAGTTATCATTTTACGATGCCTATTCTGGCTTACTCTAAATACTACTTTAATCTAGAGTCCAAAATTAAACAAGCCATAGTTTAATTCTTTAAGGAAGTTCGATTAAAATAAATATATCCTGATAGTGTCCAAGTCGTGGATAGGACATCTCCTGGAGGTGTCAAATCCAATAGTCAATTTTGTCTTCAGATACGCCAATATTATATAGCTACTAGTTGCTGGGTTTGGAAAGGTGAGAGATCTCAAAACTAGAGAGTGACATCACATCGGCCATTATGATGCTTGTAGAGGAACACGTACTGCATCGATCAAGCTTGAGGATTTGCTGCTATGTCTTGATCACGTACACTATTTGTTGATAGTGCTCTTTTTGACTCCTTCACTCGTGACGTACACAATCACGCGATGTATAGGTGGTTCAGTCTATTTCATTCACCAGAGGGAGGGATAGTCACCGTCTACTTCTCGAGTGAAATATCCGTCGGCCCCCATTCGTGTAACTTTGACCAGCCCACTTGGAACATCAGCTTCTGGCTCACCAACGCTTGTTTTTCCCACTCTTCAATCTAGGACGCGACGTGTATAATCCAGTCTTGGAGGTTGTTCTAGCCAGAAGATACAAAGGGTAAATACATGGACAGTATGTGATTGCAGGGAGTTAATTCTTGTTTAATATTGTTTAATATTGTTCTTGATATAGACTAAAACTACCTTGGACTACAATAGAGAAGGTTACTATTGCAGGAAGATGATTAGTCTCGATACTATTCGAAGTGGGTAGTATGAGTCTAAAAGAGAGTTTATGCGTGCAGGTTAGTATGGGGTTGGGTAGTATGCTGTAATACAACGTTACATAGCATATCTATAAAAATCTATTAAAATACTATTCTTAGATGGCTTTTGGACTACTGATTTTTACTTTATCTTTATCCCGTGGAGTAAGTACTGCTATAGAAAAAAAATCAAATTCTGGATTATGATGAATGTCAACGTTTCATGCATGGTGCCCTAAACAATAAAAAGTTTTTTTTTGGATAAATTCTGTCTGTTTGTTTGCTTCTGTGTCTGTGTGTATTTCAACCTAGAGGTGAAACCATTTTACGGATAGGGCTTTAACTTGGTATCTAGGGTAAGCTAAGTTTCCTTAGATTGATTTTTGGATGAGCCTCTATAACCCTAAAATTAAGGGTAGTTTATTTAAGGGCTAAAAGACGAATAAGCTATTTTATCTAATATTAGCTCTAATGATTTTATAAAAATTCGTATTTTTTCTAGGCATTGTTTAGCATTCAAACAAAAGAACGCATTTATTTTTCCGGTTAAATGACTTAGACATATTAGTGTGTTTCTCCAATATTTTTTTTAGTACTGCGTTTAAATATCCATTTGAGCTATACCCCTATGTAGTAATTACGCTAGTGGTTTTAAGGATGAGGAAGGCTATATTTAGGGGAAATGTACCCTCATTTGCGTGAAGGTATAGTAGAAAAACATTTTGTAAAACCACCTTCAATACACCCAACCGAGATTCAAACCACAATTTCCCCGTCTCATCGGCAGTCTATACTACTGCGAGTGATGCCTTAGATCATGCGTCAACTAAAGGGGGTATCTTCAATTTTGAACATATCTTCGAAACTCTTTGAGACAAGAAAAAAACATATCGTTGAAAAGTTACGGTTCTAATAAAAATAAAAGTTATAGAAGCGAGATTTACTAGCGGTGCAGCGGACTATTTATTTAATAAACTATTTTTCTTCCTATTGGGGTCAGTACTACACGAACGCATTATATACATATTATATTGTGCTAGTATCCTTTTCCATTCTAATATTTAATTATTTTTTTAAATGGGTTAAAATCCTAGGCTATACCAATTTAAATAAAATTACTAAATCCCCGTATGCTAATAATACGTACAGGTAATAAGATGCAATGTGGGCGCGCACACACAAATTGAGTAAAAATAAATTACATTAAAAATACATTTTAAATAACAGTATTTATTTTAATGAATATCTAAAGCTAATAACTTATGATGATAAATATAAAACAAATATTTGATTTTGTTTAAACTATTGTCCTTAATATTTTTTGTATATATTAATTTTTTCGTTTAATTTAGAAGGTAGACCCATACAAAATCCTATAAAGCCACCTAACTCAATGGTTGAATGGTTAAAATCGTCAATTTTGTGTTAGACTGGACTTCTGATGGTGGGAATATCGGGGTTTGAACAGTGGTTATGTCTACTGAGGATTTTTGTTTCTTAATGGTTTCCCTACTATCCTACAACGTTAATGTGAGTTTACTTCCACTAAAATGCTTATTTTCTCAATCCTAACGTATTATATTAATTATCACATCTAGGTATAACCTAAGCAAGTAGCAACACGTGGTGAATAAAATAAGAAGGTATACAGCCCAAGTTAATCAATCGCGATGCATTTTTTTTAACCCCTTGTTTTATTAATTATACAATTGGATTGGTAGAAAATAATGTAGCTGTTATATTTTACCACCAATGAATATGTCTACTACCTTTAATCCCCTTATTCTTTTGACAATTATAATGCTATAATTATAATGTATAATAAATGTATTTGGCTTTGTCATATAGACATAACCATCATTTTTCTACAAAATAGTTATTGCAAATAAATTTTGATTCATTCTTAAAAGCTACTTTTATAAACATGTGTTTGACTTGAGAATTAGTAAAAGTATATATATTTATCCAGAAGGCTTTAGGAACTCAATGTATTACTTTAGGTATGCAAACCATTATAACACTAATATAGTACAATGGTATTAAGGTGGGGATGCAGGGATCACGATAAAAGGTAGGTGTTTTTGCCATTTTTACAGCAAAATATTCTTTGGTCAAAATAAATAAAATACTTCTTTTATAAAAATAATATAATTTTCTTTGCATGATGACCACAAACGTTGTTAAATATTTGTTAAGGGTGTCCTGGAATTTTGTGAAAACTTTTTCGATCTCATTTAAAAAGGTTTTTAGATGAAGTCACTATGCTCATTACTTATATTCAACAACCTGTTGATATGTAAATAAATTAGACTATATGTTTGTAAGAGAGTAATAATAAATATATTTAGATCAAAAAAATTTTGCTACATAAACTACAAAAACACTGGCATTTTCTCGCCTTACCTGCATCTCCACACTAATGTCGCCTCAAATGAAAATGTTTGTATTTTATAAACGGTTTTTCCTACCGCGTTCTTAAATTCTCCTTTGTTTGCAAATTTTCCTAACCTCTACGTGTTGATACAAAGCTATAGGCTTAAATATTTGTAAAGGAATTAAAATACTTAGCGTAGGTAATGTAATGTAAAAAACATGGAGTTATATAATTATTTTGTAAGGTTCTCTATATAAACTGTTACTAAATTTCCGAGTAAAATGTAATAATTTAAATGTTTAATATATACCTAATTTGGTCTCCAGGATGAGCTGGAGGCCACTGATGAGTTCTGTTGACATTGGTTACTTATCCTATGGGCCTAAGCGTGTTCTTCCTGGGTGTACGGGAGATTATCGGGATCCAACCCTTGCTAACACGGATAGAAAAAAAGAGTAGATAACACGTGATTTGATTGTAATGGATGATGAGTGTATATCGCTGGACTTACATACGCTCTAGAATAAGGTCTTATAATGTCTATGTAGTATAATTATATTTTTAATCACCATATCTTACTATCTGTCCCAGTTACACACATTTATGGTAATTACTTTAATAGATTAAGGATGAGAAAGTATGTATTTTAGAGATAGTCTACCCGCATTTGCATGGAAGAAGATTGGGATATAATCTAGGAAAAACCACCACCAGTAGAACCGACTAGGATTTGAAACCCGATCTCTCCGTCGTCAGCATGCCAGTCTAACACCATAGTGACCCCTTATACCATTTGGCCATTGAATCTGGTCATAGTAGCGATTAAATCGTTGTGTTGATTTTATCCATTAACAACCAGACCTTTACTTCAGATGGCTTTCCACGTAACTCCTGAACAGGAATATCACGTGGTATGCGATTAGCTATCTCATTCAATTAGATGCCAGCTCTGAGGGTCCAAAACTCGTGTATTTACGTTGAAAATATCATTCTTATCTAAAACTGTGAAGATACGAAACAGCTGAAATGAACAAGACATGATACTATGCCACGAAAGTAATTGAACCCACCAAAGATGGCTGGAACATATTACTCGTCTTAGCAACAAACATAACATAGACTTTGTCATTCACAAATGCATATATATTTTAGGTAAACCAATATATTAAAAATTGTAGAACCAGTTTAAAATGTTTTGCTCACATTCGAGAAAAAAAAGAGAGTTCATTTTAAAGGTTCATAGTTTTCCAAACATATAAATCAGAAAATGTTATTTCACTAAATGAACAACAGAGGAAAAATAGCTCTTGAATATCTTAATCAAAATCTAATACACGTTTTTAAGTCGAGCCAATTAAAACTGAGTGGTCCAATGACACAAGTCATTGAATCCATTTAAAATTGTTTTTGGGGAGTGAAAATATTGTTTTAATATTCTCATTTTAAATAGAAATTAATAAATGTTATTCTTAAGGAAATATCATTGTTTTAGTTAACAAAACTGGTATTATATGGCACGAGAGATTCAATCTAGATTTATGAAAATACGATGCACTTGATTGTTTTTTGCATTTGGATTTTTGCAGTTGGATTTTTGATCTGAAATGTCTACCATTTTAATTTCTTCATAGTTGCAAACACATTTAAATCTTAAATTAGGTTATTGAAATAGAGAGAATTAATTATAATTTTGAAGCACATTTTTAACCTTATTATTATCAAGTAGACATCCCATTAACTTCCTGATCTATCTTTTTTCTTATAGTAATATTGACAAATTTGTGGAAATACTGTGTAAGTGTAAAATATCAGCCAAACTACGATAAGGCTATTGCAATAAACTAATACATTCTAAACTGTTGGTAAAATACCAGCTGTTTTCCAATGCTGTCAGAATATTACTTTCTCGCACTCTTAAATTATTTCCAAGCACTATAATATTTTATTTAAAATTAAAATCATTTTAATTTTAGGTATTAATAAATTATTGTTAAATAATATATACAAAAAGAAAGTACCTATTTTTTGCAAATTTAAATTTGAGGCTGCCATTTTGACATAATGATTAAACCACTTTTTCAATTGTAAATATGAATGATGGATAACTAAATTTTCAACAGTAAACATTAACTTCCATTGTTAATTGACCCACAACTCTCCCTTGATTATATAGGATTTTAAATGGTTTGTGCACATTTTAAAACATTTATTTCGTAACCAAGGATCTGATGAATCCAGAGGTAGGCCTCTATCCAGTTTTTTAAATGAGTTTGGATATGGCTACTTTTGAATATGGGCTACTCCTAGTACAGGCCTGGATACTGCTTACTCCACTTTACTCTTGTAGAACTGATCAAACACTTTGACCAAAAGGTGGAGGGTGTTTGGATGGCAGTCATCATCATATCATCAATAAAGCAACAAGCAGGCTGATACCACCATCAGATTAATTAATAATAATCCCAGGAAACTTCCCTGTTTCTAGGTTACTTGCTCACCTCCCTCTACCAGCTTTGGGATTAATTTAGGAGAAACACTACTTTCAAGATGTACACGGAACAGTCTAGAAGTTTGAGGGAGGGGTAATTCCATTGAGGATGGCATATTGGGTCGTTTTCCAATTTAATGCTAAGTGCAAACCCCTTCACGATGCTCATATTGTGTTTTAAGTTTTTTAAATGGCTTGAAAAAGTTGTAAATCATAGCATGAATAAAACATTAAGGTTGATTAGACTGATATTTATTTGACAATACGATTATAAAGATGTATCAACATTTAAAATGAACTGTACATCTTATCTATATAAATATTTTGGTGACCGGTCGGCTATCAAAAATTTTTTAAAGCTATCATGAATGTAAAATTAAATTAGTTTAATGTATCAGATTGTAGATTTAAAAAGCTAGGACGGTTTTAGTAATTTTTTTCATAGTCGTTACATCTGCGTTTCAAAAATTATCATTGGAGAAATATTAAATTTTTGCTACACTCGTTAGGAGCTAAAAAAAGTTTGAGAGACATAGAACTATTGTATGTAGTAAATGTAGTTAATCAAGACGGCTGTGAAGTCTAGATTTTCTTGTTTTAGTGATGTTTATGTTTTGCTCATAGTTGTTTTGGTCTTTGGTTTTTAATCATCTATGAAATATTATTAAATTCAACAATGCAATAATAGTTAGGACTTGGTAGACATTGTTTATGTTTTATTTCACTTTAAAAAAAAATAACTGTTTGATAAATATTCTCAGCGGGTAGATAAGTTTAATTTACATTTTATGGCGATCGTGACAGGGCAGTTATGATTTAAAAGAGTGAATTGTGAGCTATACTCGAGTGTAGGTCTAATAATGTAAATTAATAAGAAGGCCCGTATTGCTTTGTGTAGTGCATTTACTAGAGCATTAACAAAACTTAATGAGGAACTTTTGTTGCAGATTATAGACAAGCTAAATGTACAACATGTTATGACCTGCTGGTGCAGAAGTTTACTGAATTAATTGCAATAGACAAAGACATAATCAACCTTATGCTAGAAGCAGATTCAACATTGTTGGATTTAGATAAGGAAAGTGAAGCTGCTGATGAATATGTGATGAAATTTAATATGTGTAAGAATACAACTTTGAAAGTTATGAAAGCGAGTGATGATGATGCCAAGAGTGTAAGTGCTAACATAAACACCACATGTAAGAGAAAATTTAAGCTTCCAGTGAATTAATTAAAGAAGTTTTGAGGCTATGTGAGGGATTGGTTGCAAATCTGGAGTCAGTTCAAGAAGATTAATTAAGATTGTGATATTGTTCCATAGGATAAATTTCAATACTTATTACAGGCAGCAATTCCTGGTACATGAGCTCAGGATTTTGTGGAAAGTGTCCCTCCAGCTGGAGATAATTATTACTCCCTAGTGATTGATAGCTTGAAGTCACGCGTTGGTCACCACGATCTTATCATAGAAGTCTATGTTAGAGAGTTGCTAAAGCTAGTACTACAAAATGCAATGCAACCGTCAGAGACAATTGAACTTTCCACACTATACGACAAAATTGAGTCTTACTTGAGAACCTTGGATACACTTGGCGTTGCAACCGACAAGTGTGCTGCTATGTTGTATCCCTTGGTAGATTCATTCATACCAGAGGAACTATTACGTGCGTGGCAGAGGAACTCCAACCTTTCTATATCTACTGTTACAGAACTTTATAACGGAGAAGGAAGAATCAGAAGTAGGTTGAGTGATATACTGGTTTTCATGAAGAATCAAGTGGAAGGAGAAGAAAGGATTTCCCTTGCTGAATCTGATTTTGGATTAAGATTGGACCATATATCAACAAGAAAGAAGATAGGCCAGTACCAGGTTAAAGATAGTGTTCCTACTGCTGATGGACTAATAAATACTAAAGGTACTCTTCAAAGAATAGGAAATTGTTTGTTTTGTGACAAATGCCACGCAATTGAGGATGGTTTTAAGCCACAGAAAACTACCTTTAATGAAAAGCGACAAATATTGAATAGTAATGGATGCTGATTTTTATGTTTGAGGACGGTGCACATTTCTAAGAGGTGCAAAGTCAGTTTAAGGTGTGCAATCTGTGGGAAAAGGCACCTTGTTCTGTTGTGTCATAATCTTGCTTCTAACAAAGAAGGTTTTAAGAAATCTTATCAACCCATAGCTTAAACCATTCAAGTATCGACAACCCCAGTAGTTGAGAATGATTTATCCAACCATACTACTACTGAAGTATTTCTAAAACTCTTGTTGTTTGACTAAGGGGTGGTGACACTGAGCGCCATTTTCGTGTTGCTATAGACACAGGGTCGCAGAAATCCTACATTTTGAAGAGTGCAGAACTGGAGAGAGATGGGCTATTCTCCATTAAAAAGGGACAAAATTATCTATGCCTTGTTTGGTGGCGTTCAAACAGCTGTGTTTGAACATGAGTGCTATCAGATTTGGTTAGGTAGCCTGGGTGTCAAATATTCTTGAATTTTCCAAGCATTGGATCAGCAAACAATAGGTGGGAACCCATTAAATGTCAGTGAAGGTACCTAGACACAAGAACTACGGAACAACCACATCATAATAAGAGACATTGTTTAGGGTCTTGCTCCTGTAGAGGTTATTTAGGTGCTGATGTGGCCGGAAAGCTACTAACTGGTTGACATCACATCCTTCAGTGTGGTCTAGCTGCAGTTGAAACATTACTGAGCAGGACTCTTATGGGTAAGGTCCCCAGAGGAGAAGCACTTGAGTGTAAGGTCATAATGGTCACGGCAATATTTGATGCTAATGCCAATATTGTTGATCTATGGAATCTGGATGTGCTAGGAATATTGAATCCAGGAAAGAAGAAGTAAAGACAAGAAATCGAGTGAGAAGCTAAGGAGAACTTCCTAGAGACGGTAACAGTGAACTCGGATGGCCGATATGAAGTACACATGCTTTGAATAGAGGGTCACCCACCCCTGCCTTCCAATAACAATATGGCCCGAAGAAGACTCGACACGAAATTGAAGATGGATGACTATTACGAAGCTTATCAACAAGTATTAGATGAATGGAGATAAGAAGGTATTATTGAAGTTGTCAGTAATTCTGAGATAGGAAACTATGGACACTATCTATCTCATCAGCATGTTGTCAAAGAGAACAGTACTACAAAAGTAAGACCTGTTTTGATGTTTCGGCAAAAGAAAAACTTAATCCATCATTGAATTATTGCCTAGACCAGTGATTCCCAACATTTTTTTTTGTAGGAAATCTTAAAATATTTCGAAAAATCTCAAGGAACCCACTTGCATGGCTGACATATAATAAATTCGACAGGGTTAAATCTAGTAAAGACACGTAAAAAAATGTTTTAGTAATAAAAAATAATTAAATCATACTTTTGAATAAAATATTATACAAGTATTTACTGCCTATTAATATTTAGCTTACTAATATTATTCTTAATAAAAAAATTAACTACAATTTCAGTGGCTATAAACAAATTTGGTGTATATATTTTCCAATAGTTTTGTGTTATTATATAGTTTTTATAGACTCTTTAACGAAAAAATAAGTTATATTTTATTGTTTTAATATTAATTCACAGCTGAAATTACTTATCACTTAATTTTATGGGAAACTTGGGCTTGCTTTTTTGAACAGAACAACTAAATTCGTGGTCGCATCTTTGATAGGCACACGCACAGCTCTTCTTCCAGACAACATTATATTCCTCTGTTTGGTTTGGTTTTTACATTCATTAAACAGGAAAATGTTTGCTCACACAAGTAAGATGTTGAGAATTATTAGCAATATGTTAATAGCTTTCTGGGAGATGGCAAGAAACTCTGTTTACACTGATATCCAAAACATATCTAAAGACAGTTAATTAATTAAATTTTTAGTATGCAATCATACTTCAGTTCATTCAATTGTTATTCTTCCTGCCGGCTGAGTAAATTTTCTGAACTACTTGGAGAATCTTTGAAAGGGTTCCTGACCCAATTATACTCTTCCGATGACAAAGAATGGAAGTACTTGGCAATATATTCAGCCAGAGATTCCATATGGCCAGAAATCAGGGGCAGGTTTTACGTTAGTGGTCAGTTGTAATTCTCTGAAGATGAGAAAATGGGGGTTACATTTCAATATTACCCTTAGATATATGTTTTTCCAAACATCAATTTTATTTTTGAATGCTACGAGTTTGTCTGTACACTTCAACCTATTTGCCTTGGGACCTTGCATGTTGGTGTTCAACTTATTTAGGTGTTCATAAATATCTGCCAGGTATACTATTTTCAGGAGCCACGATTCGTCCTCAAGATAGTTGGAAAAATAACTTTTATTGTGTCCTCTGAAGAATATCTTGAGCTACTCTAGTAGTTCGAATATGTGTGTCAACACTTTTCACCTTGAAAGCCATTTAACTTCAGTGTGTTGAATAGGTCACGTGACGTGGTCTTTACCCATGTTTTAACAGATTTTTGTAAACTTGCGGAACTGTTGAGGGGGTGCCATCTGTCCATATTCAAATATAACGATCCCATGATAAACCCAGCGACTATAAATAAGAAGACGTAAGTACAACCCGAATGGGTAGTAAGGAGTGGTGCTAATAATAATAAATAAGAAGGCGTCAGTTTGCATACATCTTGCCCACAGAAAGTAGTAGTAGTTAGAAAGTTAATAGTTAGCTAATCACTATCACATTAACAAAATATTAAGTATAAAAAAGGGTAGCAAGTTGTACTATTTTTTCGCTAACTTTTGCAAATTCTCGCGTAACCCCGGACATGGGCTCGTGTAACCCTGGTTGGGAATCACTGGCTTAGACAAAGGTATTAATTAAATCGAGTGTATCCCATCAGTTTTAATACGTTTCAGATTGAACAAAATTGGTGTTATATCTGATATTAATAAGGCTTTCCTGCAAATAAATTTGTGTAAAGAAGATTGAGATATTTAAGATTTGTATAGTTAGATAAGAATGAAGAGGGACAAGTAGTGATCTTTCTTCACACAAGAGTAATGTTTGGTGTAACTTTTATTCCTTTTCTGCTAGGTGCTGTGATAAAGCATCATCTAAAATAGCCTTTATTCAAGTGTGATGATTCTACTTTGTATTCGAAGCCCACAGTTTTGAAATTAAAGAAGAGCTTTTATGTTGACAATTGTCACAAGTGTTGAGAATAAACAAGAACTATATGAGTTCATTCAAGAAGCTAGCGAGTTGATGTTAGAACCAAAATTCGATATTAGATGATAGGAACACACTATATCAAAAGATATTCCAACATGTTACCCTGGCGAACAGTATTATATGTTAAGCCTAAAGTGGAACAGTGTAAGTGATACACTGGAGATTAGTTCAGAGTGTCTAACAAACATTAGCCTGAAAGTGGTAACAAAAAGAAAGATTTTCTCCATGACCCATTGTGTTTTCATGACTTGTGTCATTTTACCCTAAGTTATTTTTGCAAGAAACATGGGAATCCAAGAGAGGTTGTGACACTGAAGTAGGTCCGAATATTAAAACCAAGTTTTTAAGTTGGGTGGATGAACTACCATGCCTAACAAAAATAAATATTCTAAGGTAGATAAATGGAGAACTGAGTCACACAAACAGGTGGAGTCTACATATGTCTTGTGATGCTAGCGAGTTGGCATATGCAACAGCAGTATTTTTGAGAGTAGATAATATCCTCAGTGTTTATGTGCAGTTTGTTCAGGTGAAGTCAAGGGTGGCACCATTTAAGAAAATGACTATTCCCCGGATTGAACTGTTAGCAGCTTCAATAGGAGTAAGACTAAGTGCATCAGGGGCAGAAGACCTATATATCAATTACCTGCCTATGTGTTTTTGGAGCGATGCATCCACTGTTCTTGTTTGGATCCAATGTGATGATCAATGGGCCACATTTGTATGGAATAGGGTTGTGGAAATACGAAGACAAACCAAACATGGATTGTGGCTGGGTGCAGAAATCCGGCTGACCTGCCATCTAGAGGTTGTACAGCCAAGCAATTGTTGAAGTCAGGATGGTAGGAGGGGCCTAATTGGCTGCGAAAACCATCAGCTGAGTGGACTAATAATGAATTTATATGTCAATGCAGAGAAAAAGAAGAATATTACCTCCACATTCATGACCTGTGTGAAAAATAGATAATACGAGACTTCTGAATGGTACTCTCAATACTACCCTCGTTATCAAACGGCACTACGTTTGGTAGGATGGGTTCAGCGTTTTGTCAATAATTATCGCAGGCTTAATCATTGTATGAATGATGAACTTTCTGTCCAGAAAATCGATGATGCTAAGTATGAGGTTGTGAAATATATTCAATAGGAATCCTTCAAGGATGAGAAATACCAACAAATTGTATCATTGCATCCTTTTAAAGACAAGCAAGGCATTTTTCTCCTGAATAGTAAGATTACACATCGGGAAGACAGTGAGATTCTTAGATACCCTATGATTCTTCCCGCACACCACACTGTTGTGAAGTTATTGATAAATGTGGAACATGATAGTTTATGTCATTTTGGTGTGCAGGGATTGGTGAGAACTATGAGAGAACAATTCTGGATACTTGGTGGACGAAGGAAAGTCCGATCTTTCATCTTTAAGTGTACTGTTTGCAAAAGGCAAGATGCAAAAAAAAATGACGAATATACCGGCATCCCTGCCAGCTGATCGAGTAAGGGATGTTGCGGTTTTAGAGATTACTGATGTTGATTTTGCTGGACCGGTGTATATTAAAGGTGGACAGAAAGCCGGGATATGCTTGTTTACATGTGTGGTGTTCCAAGCAATACATTTGGAACTGGTGTCTTTATTATCAGCCCCTGATTTCCTCCAGGCTCTCCGTGGTTTCATATCAGGGCGTGGTAGACCATCGGTGCTATTTAGTGATGGTGGAACAAATTTTGTGGGAGCTGCGAATTCATTTGAAAGGCTTGAATGACATAAGATCACCGAATTTAGCACTGCAAAACGTATCCATTGGAAATTCAACACACTTACAGCTTCATGGTGGGGTGGGTGGTGGGAGTTGTTGGTACGTATAGTGAAGCAACTACTACGAAGAGTATTGGGAAAGGGAAATGCTCTACTCTCATTTGAAGAGATGACTATAGCTCTTTGTGAATGTGAGGCTTTTGTTAGTGCTCGTCCACTCACCTATGTGTCGAATGATCCTTCAGACCTAATACCACTGACTTCTAATAAATATACAAGTTTGAGTCTTCCTTATCCTTTATACACAACGAAAGGTAACGTTGAGATGAATAAAATTATGTATTTACTGGGCGCCAATCCTAGGATAAGGAGAAAATAATAATAATAATAATAATTACTTAAGCTCATCAAATTTAGACAGAGGCACGATGACCCATAATGCTCGAGACCACTGGGTGTGCTCGGGAACGTTTTCTGGATATTATAATGTTAATGATAATGACACTACCTTACCTACAACAATGGTGTGCCGTAAGTCTCTAAAAGAGTTGAAATAATACTTAAAATAAAACATGAACATTTGAAATAAAATGGATCATTAAATCAAAATGCACTAATTTAGATTACAATAAAAAAATACAATTATTGAAACTTTTGTGGGCTATTATTATTATTATTATTATTATTATTATTATTATTATTATTATTATTACTATTATTGTTTCCCTTTTACCACTTCCCAATCCTACCTATGGAATTCCGAATAAATATAATGCTAATCTGACAAAATAAAAATAAAATTTATGGTATTACATAAATTCTTAAACAAAATTAATCAATTAAAATAACAATTTCCAAACATGGTTAAATTTAGGAGTTTTAGAATATATAATACTAGAGTGAAAGAAATATATAGGCTATATAAGCTAGACTTATATAGTATATATGGTTTTGAGTAAGGAAAAAAAAGTATTGTTGAGGAAGGAGGAAAAGCAATCAATAGAACTAATATTTTTACATAAATTAAAATATTAATTAATTCTCTGGAATTGATAAAGAGTCTGAATATGTATTTAGTCTTTTTTGAAAGTTTTTGTATAAATCCTTGTCGCTTGATAAAAAATAGAGAAAGAAATATATTTAGAATTGAAGATTTGGCTGGATCTCACCAATGAATTTGTCCATGTTGAAACAGCACGAATTTCTGAAATCTGTTTCCTTTTATTTATTCTAACTCGCCCACAATTTGAAGAAATAAACAGTCCCTAGTTCGTCCCCAGACACTTAACTTTCCATTTGTGCACTTGCACTTAACTTTCCAACCATTGTTCCACTTTAAAATTAAATTTAGTCGGAAGCCACACAGATTTTGCTCCATGTAAAAAAAGAAAGAAATTAAGGAAGCTACCACTAATCTTTTTCAGAAAGTTTTCCATGAATCAAATTTAAAAACGTTCTATTTTCTTTCAAGTCCAAAGAGAAAACTAATACATTAAAAAAAAAGTTAAAAGGTTGGCTATGAACTAGAGATGAACATAAAATAAAATGCAAATTTAATATAAATATTGAAATATATGTCAGTGAATATGAACAATGTTGTTCCTTAAGAGAATTAAAATGTTTATTTTTATCTGTTGAAATTTAAATGCGCGCTATTTTGGAGGTATCTACATCACGTCTTTTTTTTTTCTTCTTCTTTTACAATCGTGAGATCCGCCAATCACTTGTTTTACCAAATCCGCGTTGTGCGCATGCCTTGAAATAAATCATGGCCGACATTGAAAATAAATAGAAGAGTCAACAAACTTCTTAGAAGGATAATTAATATGTTTAATAAATGGTAAGTGTTTTTCCTTATGTCAAATTTCTTTATTTAAATTATTTAAAACAGTGTTAGACTTTCTTCCTTCCGTCCTTTTATTTTTTTGAATGGATGTAAACCGTATTATTTGTCACCTCGGCAACACAGTGCGATAAGCTGCGGCCGAACTTTAAAGTGCATAATTTAAAATGAAAATAAATTAGAAACCATTTACAAAAATTAGAAAAAATAAGGAAATACATGATAGGGTGGCAAATAACGTTACAGACTCCAGTAATAATCTTGCAGGAGATTAGGGGAATTGATGTTCCGGATTGCGTTAATGTAAACACATTTGATTTAAGCCGTGGGAGGCATTGCAGCAAAAATTAAGAGATGACCTGCGTCAACGATTCCGGAGTGAGTATTTTGGGCAGCTCATGCAAAGGACAGGATTTGAAATAAATGGTACGGCGCACCGCACAGACTTTCTCTCTCTTTCTATAAACTCGTAAGATTTCTGAACGGAATAATGTACATTGTATCATCACCACTCCACATAAGAGCACGCATAAAATAATATACAATGCTATATAATCAATGAGAAAAGAGGCGCATCTTTGTCCACCTAAGAGCATTTCAAACAGTTTAATGTCTTCCACAAGGGTCAACACTTCGTA
>CABFWB010000864.1:104514-118627 GCA_902151455.1 Timema bartmani
GTAGCCATTTTGTTTGGAATATTTATTAATGTTCATAAATGAAATTTAATCAAAATCGTTAGAGCCGATTTTGAGAAAATCGACTTTTTCTCTTTTTTCCCTTCAGTAAACTACCCTTAATTTTAGGGGTAGATATCCAATTCCAAAAACCCCTCGGGGCAACCCTATGAAAACCCTAGATATCAAGTTTCAGCTCAATCGGTAAAATAGTTTAGGCTCTAGTTGGAGGTACAGACAGACAGACAGACAGACAGACAGACAGACGGAAATTCAAAAACCACTTTTTCGGATTCAGGAAGTCATGAAACGTCAAAATTCATCAAAATCTCGACTTCGATTTTTTTGACGATCACCATACTTTCTCTACCTGTAAGATAGAGAGAAAGTAAAAATGGAGGAACATTACAATTGGTGAAGTGGTGCTTATTTGGAGCGACAATACAAAGAGACTTGAGTGGCCCTTAGCCAGGTTGAAGAGTAATTATTGCTTGGGCGAGATGGTGCAGTTCGTCTGGTCCACCTGAGTACATCGACTGGTAAAATTTTGAGACCAATACAACGCGTGTATTCTCTGGAAGTGTCCTCTCAGGATATAAAATGTATTGTAAATGAGATTTCAAAAGCTATTGTTAGTCCTAATGAGGATCTAAGGGTTGCTACTCGTTGTGACCGAGAGGTAAAGCTCCCACGCAAATTCTTACTGTAAATAATGTGTACCTATGTAAGTATTAGTTGAAGATTGTTTTTTTTTTAAATAGAGTTGGTTACTGTCGACACAACTCAATCTGGGAGGATGTTAGGAATTAAAATAGGTTTGAGGGACATAGAACTATTGAATGTAGTTGCTAATAGTTGTTTTATTCTTTGGTTTTTAACTATCTATGAAGTATTATTAACGCTAACAATGCAATCATATTTAAGACTCTGTAAACATTGATTATGTTTTATTTCACTTCTTTTGAAGAAAAATGGTTTGATAAATATTCTTGGCGGGTAGCTAAGCTTAATTTACACTTGAATTAAAATTATGATAATAAATGAAGCTATATTTATGATGTTATTATAATGCTTGCCTGCTTTTACAATAATCTACCAAATAATTAAATGCCATTGATGTTCTAAAGAATTCCTTGGCATATGAAAGTTATAATTTTGGGGAATTTAAAAAAATCTACTAATGTCCCTACTTATATCAGCAGTTGCTAACATTGTTTTTATTGTAAACAAGAAAGATTTCAGAGGTTTATTTTTATTATCTATACCTATTTTGGGATCAAATTATCTTTCGCAATACTTATTTGAATGTTATGGACGCATCGGGAATCCAAAATTCAGAAGTTAATATATTTTTTTCCATCTTGTTTGGTGGTGCTTCTTATTTATGATCTTTGGAACATATTAGTTGATAATAAATCTATTAATTTTCCTGTTAGCCTTACGCTATATAGTCTATTCAAAATTTATTAACTACAGTAGACAAATCAGCTTGGATTCCTACGTGGCGTTTTTGTATGGCGAGTATTTAAATTTTAACCTTAAGATATTCTAACTGTGATTATGTTAATCTTTCTGGGAAGTGGTTTTATTTCCCAATGTTTTGATACATTATTTTTCCATTGTTTATCCTTTTGATAATGGCAATTTTATGAATTGGGAATCTTCCAAAGAAGTTTATTTTTAAGTCCTTGTCTAAATATAACACCTTTACATTGTTGATTAAGAATATTTTAAAAATAAATTTGTTCTAATTTTTTAGTAGCAAGGAAGTGGTCCTTCGCAAAAAAAATTAAGAATCCCTCAAATATAGGGTTATATTTTCTCTGCTTGACTGTATACAGTTCCTTTAAAGATAAGCCCAGACCTTAAATAACATTAGAATATATAATTTGTGGAAGGTTATTATCAAGCAAAGCAAGAACTTGTATTTTATCCGAGACATATATTTCCATGAGCTAAAGATTTTTCAAGAATTGGTAAAATCTAAGTATTTATTTATCCAATAATAAAACTTGTCATTTTAAGGGAGTTAGCCCATATTATTAAAGGAGAGAAGTCCTAGGGAATTCACTACAAGAGGTTATTTTTTATTATATATATAAATTGTATTACTACTAAAATATAAATCTGTCAAAAATAATTGGATATTGATTTGAATGCTTTTTTATGAGAACAGTCCTTTCTGTTAATTTATTATTATTATTATTTGAAAACTTCATATAAAACCATTTATTAATTCAATCATTTTAATTTTGTAATATTAAATTTAAATTGATAAACATTACTAGTTAATCTTATCAAAATATAAGTTCTATTTCTGATTACAAGTTTAGGTTGTATTTTAAGAAGGTTTGGTAGGATTGGTAATAAAATGTTTTATGTGATACTTAAATCAATAGAATCCATCTTAAAATTGATTTGTGCCAATATTCTTTGGGTGTATTGTATCTTATTGTCCATGTTATATGTGGGGATTATACTGGTTATTAGTGTAAATATCATTGATGTAATTATTGATTCTCACTGCGTAATTGCAAAGCGTATAATCTAGGAATTTGTTAAAAACTGTGAAGAGCAGAAGAGGTCTCGAGAAAGGAATCTTCTAATAAAACCCCAGAGTATATGCCTGATAAATTCTATGTTTAAATTTGTATGTCAATATTTTATGTGACATTGCGACCCACAATATTATTAATTATAGCCTACTGTAACACTGTAATTGGCTTCCATATTGGTATTTCATGGTAAACCTTGGTTATGGGTTTTGTTTTATCTTACGTTACCACTTGGAGGAGTGGTTTTTTTACTTGGGTTTTATGTGCATGGTGGTTCCTTCGAGAATATGATCTATGTTAGGCGGTGAGGATGGTGGATGGAGCCACAAACCATTATCATATAAATCAGACGATATACAAGTAATTATTATCTGAAAATCTTAAAACTGGTAAGTTCTTAAAGCTCCATGTATCAACTGAACTGTGAAAATGGAATCTTGGTGTAAAACTATCCCCTGGTGAAGTATTACATTTAGCATGGGAATTGAGCATGCTGCTTGTATTGTAAATGACAGAGTTGTTTTTAAGAACAGCCAGGAATACAATTGTATATTGTTTCTACGATGATAAATGATACATACCGGAGAACTGGTTATCTGAGAAGGAGACATTATTTGGTGATACCAACAAATACTTAATTCGGCCTACATAGATAACTAAACAAACAAACGGTTGCCCAGAAGTCTTGGGAAGGGTCCTGATCCTATCTGAGAATATTACTTTAGTATACCAAGTTTATAGTTTTGTCCTTCCTGTTGGTGTGACCCGATAAAGTAACATTGTTTTTTTGATATAATATTGTATGTTATACGTTATAAAAGCCAGGTCCTACCATTTGAATGTAATCACATTTAAACCGATTGTTGTGTGTTCTGGTGCACTTCTACTTGGTCCTTCAGATAGAGTAAAGCTATTTGAATAACTAACATTTTTTATTTTTACTATCACAAGGTTATAACAATTTGATTGTATTGTTGATGTTGGATCCATGGAGGCATTTAACCCATGTTCATTGTTGTGTGTTTAGTTGCACTTCTTCTCGGTCCATCAGATTGGGTAAGGCCATTTTAATAACTAACATAATGTTCTTTAAATGAAAAGGGCTGTACCATTTCATTGTATTATTGATGTTGAGTGCATGGGGGATATTGATAACACAATATATTTACTGTGGTGTGCTTTGGTATATTTTACTTGGACCTTCAGCCTAGGTAAGGTAAAACTATATTGATTGTTATTTACTTTGCTATATAAATGTGTGTGATATTACGTTACTAATTTAAAGGCATATAGTATTTGTTGCACTCACTGAGAATTTATGAATGTGTGTGATATTATGTTACTAATTTAAAGGCATATAGTATTTGTTGCACTCACTGAGAATTTATAAATGATATTTTTGTGTGTTGCATTACACCTGGATTGTTCTTTCAGACATGGTACAGTGATTCCCAAAAGTGTAGTTTTTTTTGTAGTATAAATGATTATGAAATATTTAGTTTCCTTATTCCTATCAATTTAAATATTTAGTCTCTTTTGACCTTTTACCCCCTTCCTCCATACAGACCGGGCATCTGTTTTGAGAGAGTGATCCAACAAGGGCTCCTGAGATGGGATAACTACTCCCAAAGAGTCTGTAGAATGTTTTACAGAGTTTGAGATAGTCAATCAAATATTTTTATTTAAATAATTATGTTGTTATTTTGATTTAAGGGGGTTTACAATGCATTAAATTTAATCAACAAATTGATTATTACTTTTAAAGAGTGATATATATCTATATTGATATATATATATAGATATATATCTATATATCATCAATATAGTATTACTGTTAGAAAATGATATATATAAATACATCTTTAATTGTAAAACTCCATCGGTTATACATACATAGTAATAATAAATTATATATATATAAATAAATAAAAACCCTTCGCCCCCCATTTCTGGAGGCCTTTTAGGTATTTTCTGTCAATAAATATGCCTGCAACCTTTTGGAATAGGAGATAGTTCTCTACCAAATAGATATTCTTAGGTCTTATAGGTTTCGAGATTTATTTTGCTGGACAGAGGAACTGGTAATTATTTTAGTGGCGATATCTCCAATAAGCTGTGTACATGACCGGCTCCGTTCGTTGACTAGTCTTAGGCTGCCTTTATATTATGAAACTTTGAGGAACTTGATTACATTAAATCGATTTCATATGAAACTGCAATCGATTTCCCGAGGCATTGCTGTGCTTGTAAAATGTTTCATAAACTGAGATAGAATAGCACCTTTCAAGTCTTGATAATGTCTTGCAAGGAACAACTACTTTAGCTGTTGCTAGTGAAGAAAAGAATTTGAAGAAACAGAAGAGTGAGAATCTATACTATGTTATCTTCACGTAAGGACAATGGTTTCTATTATACAATATTTGATGAGTTGTGACTGATGTCAACAGCATCATTCCATGAACTACTAAGGTACATAAAGTTTTATATGTACTTTTGAAGAATATAAAATAATGATTGAATTTAAAATAAATAATAATTGATTTTATAACGTGCTTTGAAGAAATACTTATGGAATCCCAATATATTATAGATTTATAAAATGCGAGGGGTGTCCTAGAGATAGGTCAGTTTCATGTAATTGGTTTCCTAGTATAAATGGCTTTATTTGAAATAATGCCTCTCCCCCCCCCTTCAGTTTGCGAAACAAAAAGTTTCAGCCAAATTTCTGGGTCGGTTTCACGCTCTGCAACTCCCTGGAAAATGTTTACGACCACGAAATTGATTGCAGGCTACTATAAATGCTCCCGTTTGACCTAATGTATTTTAGTTTCACATGAAAGCGATTTCTTCAGAGATTCCTAGTCTTGGCCTTAGTCTTGACGCTCGCAGTACACTAGGCTGCCGATGACAGGGAGATCGGACTAGAATCTCTGTCGGGTGTACTGAGGATGTTTATTCCCAAAATTGTTTCCCACTCATCTTCCACACAAATTGGGGTCCACTTTATCTTAATTTAACCTTCCTCCTCCCTTACAAATTAGCGTAACTAATACATGAGCGTCCCGAGGGGGTTGTAATACTTTGTGCTAAATATCTAGGGATGGAATGGGAAACCAATTTTTAAAAATCGTTCTCTGTACGCCCAGGGGGGAATCAAACCTAAACCCAACCGCTACAAGAAAGCCAGAGTCAATGTGTTTGGCATTTATACCATGTGGGACTCCGTTGTAAATAAGCCTTCACGCAGATAGAAATCCTTATTGTAATCTCTCTAATCCTTGTTTAATCTCGTTAACGTAATAGCAGTAGTCTTCTTAGAGGGGGGGGAGTACCAAACCGGACGACCCTACTCAAGTGACAGCATTATCGGGTGACGGCTAGCGTCTCGGTCACTGCCTTAAAAGGGCTTGCTTGAAGGTCGGGGACGTCACGCGCCGGACTTTTCTTTGTCCGGCTTCGACGCCCTTCTTGTAATGACGTCCCTTCCTTTCCCTTCTTCACCCATGCATAGGCTCAAAGAAACTCACAGCTTTGGTTACGCTGAGTTTACCCTTTAAAACTAAGATAGATTTAGTCAAAGACAAAATACATAGAATAGACACTTATTCAATTATAGGAACTATCATTATTTTTTTCAAGAAGTTTATATTCACATTCCACGTATTTCTAACCGTCTAAAGACTATCATTATATATACAAACTAAACGGATAGTGATGACACTATAATTTATAGAATTTCTACAACTACAACTATTTACGCTAAAAAAATATCCCTTAAACTTTGACTCTTGTTACAAAGAATTTTAAATAATTTCATACATTATTGAAATTTAAAGCTTTTTAAATAAGTAAATATTGTAATTTTAATATATTATGTTAATATTATTTTTAGTTTCTTTCGACCCATCGTAGAGAAAGTATTGTGATCGTCCAAAAAATCGAACTCAAGATTTTGATAAATGTCGAAGTTTCATGGCCTCCTGAAACCAAAGCTGTTGTTTTCGCAATGCTGTCTGTCTCTCTGTCCGTATTTCTGTATGTATGTATCTCGTGCTAGAGCTGAAATTAATTTACCAATGTGGCTAAAACCTGATATCTGGTCTTTTCATAATATCCCTCAGAGGAGTTTTTGGAGTTAGATATCCAGCCCTAAATTGAAGGGTACAAGAGAAAAAATATAAATTTTCGTGAATTTCACTTTGACGACTTTGATTAAATTGTATATCTATATTTGGTTTATCATTGTAAACAAGATGTAAATTCTCATTTTCTCATGAAAATTAATTTGAGGGTAATTTTCATGGGTTAGGATACTTTACATGGGGAACATTTTACAATTTTCATAATTTCTTCGCAAATATTAATTAAAATACGAACTAAATTAGCATTGTAAAGTTGTAGTACTATTAAAGATTAAAATCTATTATTTGAAATATATTTTTATAAAACCAATAATTTCTTAAATATAAGTATATCATATACTTTTTAATCCACGTCTTTAAAAATGAATTTTATTCTTATGGTCTTTGGTAGAAAAAGATGTTTCTCTATTCTGTAACAGTGATCGTAGGTCCTAGTGTCATAGAGTAAGTAACAGTATGTATTACTTCATTTATGATCTTTGGTTTAATGTTTCTAAAACAATGTGTAGACCTGTTATTTCATTTCACAAATCTTACGAGTTTTTAGTAAATGCCTATTATCTTAATATATAAGCGTGTGAAAGTCTGTGGGTTACACCGTACCTCTTATTTGATGTATAATAAAGTTACTTCCTTTAAAAAATTGTATTTCCCTATGATTTTTAATAAATATGTAGCTTTGCTCATTTTATTCTTAAAATAGGTATGATAAAATTCATTTTGGTTTATCTCTCTGTCTGACTGTCTGTCCATAGTGTTTCTCAAACATCCTGATAAGATTCAAATATGAAACTTCACAAACTGATTATATAGCTGTGTAAGTTACCTCCAAACATCTTAAGACTGATTATTTTTTCAGGGGACGATTATGGGCACCGCGCTAATGTTCCAGATTATTTGTAACCAGAAATTAGACTTAGTATTTGCTTGTGATCAAATAAAGAAGAAAAATATATTAATTTTGTCTACATTTATTAGTGTATCACAAATATTTATAAATACCATTTGATTTACAAGACAAGACAAAATAATATTATGTTATTTATAATATGGGCTACCTCTATCCTATTGTATTGTGTATTGTATCTATAAGTAAAATCGCATATCCAAATTCATGTGTAGGAGAGATATGTTCAAAACTAATTAATCTGTTAAGTCTCTGTAGTACATAAATACATACATAAAAATAAAAAATGCATTTAAGTACCTGTAGCTTATTTTGATATTTTTATTATTAATAATATGATTTGTTAATTTGAAGTTATTAAATGATGGTCAGTATGTATAAAACTTATTTATATGGTTAAACCAAAATCTAAATAATACTCTGCTTAGGATATAAAGATAAGGAATGTGCTGTTAATAGAGTTCTAGCTACAATTAATCTTCTTCTTCGTGAGTTTATGTTAACAATCTGAGGGTAGGTTTGATGTGATTTCTCTTCACACAGCACTGGGCATGTTATCAACCCTTCAGTTGGCACCATCTGGTAGAATGTGAATTTTATAGGGAAGCTCAGAAAGTGTGTTGATTCCTTGTTGCCCTCCACACTGAGTTTCTATTAGCGCGTGGTAAAGATTCTACCAAATTTGCTGAAAGAGTATTTTTGCACACCTCACACGGTTATTTAACATGCCACAATCAACATGGAACCGGCGGCTTTACTTCACTTCAAAAGGAAGTTGTGACATGGATTTTTATTGGTCTAGAAAAATCCGTCGACATAGGCTGGGTTTGAACACACGAACATCGGGTACTGAGGTGAGAACTTAACCCCAATACCACCAAGGTTGACCCATTATTTACAGGATTATTTAAAAAATGTATATGTTTTTGAAACTATGTTAAATAATAATTAATTAGTGTTGAGTAACTAGACTTCGTTATTTGTGTTACACTTGCAGTTTTTATTCAATTTTCTACTATAAAGAGTAACAATATAGGCTAGTTAACACTTTGCTTTTATCAAAATAAAAGTAATTAAAAAGTTGTCAAAATTATATCCAAGCTAGAAAATCCCTTCACAGAATAGATGATTTAAATTAAGTATAAGAATGTGGTCCACATTTCAGAAATCCATTTGGGAGAAACCCATAATATAAAAGACATCATATGCAATAGCCTTACGACCAGTAGGTAATCAATGAGTTATCGAGTTTAAAAAATATTAATGTCTTTCAAACCCTTCCGTAGAAATTAATTATTCTCTCTACAAAATCCAATTTTTTTTGTACTGTTATAACATAGGATGAAAATGATTTCAATGTACGTAGGACAGTTGAAGGGGTAGTTAGTGGTGTAAGGGCGGAGGGTTGTATGGGGGTGATCCGGGTCATTTACAGTGTGTAATTAAAACACAAGCTCTCATGACAGTATTTCATGCCAGATGCAGAGGTACAGCTTCTAGTTCCAAAGCCTTCAATGTAACAGGGGTGGAAAAAATAACACCTCGGTTTCGGTAGTGGCTTTAAGACTTTTGATATATAATCTAAGGGGAGGTTTTCATATATTACATGAGCATGTGTAAGAAACTTTATGTGTTTGTAAGAGAGCATATACATTATTATAGATTATATATAAACAATACTTGTATTAATATTCAAATGATCTCAGCCATCTCAATAGACTATATTCCAGATCATGGGGAGATCCAGGTTCGAGTCCCTATTGGTGATATTAGGGTTGGCTTTAATAAAATGTTTTAAACTTTGAATTATCTAAAATGTGGGTACATTTATATGGATTCTAACTTCCGCATCCATATTTCATTAATTTAAACATGCGTAAGCACCAACCGATATTAAGAAAAAAATGATTTTTTATTGATAAAAATCCAAACCAAAAAGACTATACATATTAAATAAGAATGTGTATTTAAGAAAAACTGCATTTTAGATATCAGTTGCAGTTCAGATTATTGTATATTATTACGTTCATGGCACACTTTAGTAAAAGGTTCGTTTATAATACGGCCTAGGAAAACATTTAATATTTGGACAAGTTTTAAGTAGCCTAAGAGGATGAAATATAGGAAAAACACATTAAACTCTGGAGATAATAAGTTTATATATAATGATTCTTAAATGCCTGGAAAATATTTAAACAAATAAAAATTAAGTATCTCTTAAGTTTAATCATAACCCATGGATCCAATTTCAATGCTAGCTTACCAGGAAGTTAGATACAAGTTAACGCTTGAACCAGAATACATTTTAAAATAGTTTTTCTGCCTTTTACATTTTAAAAACAGTGAAATTGGAATCAATTTAATAGTTTTTTCATGATATTTTCACCGATGAATGTTTTATATTTTTAAATGTTGTTAAAAGGTTTCACTGGTCCTAATTTAATTGTGTTTTATACTGTAGTAGAACACAGTCCACCCCCAAAATGTGACACCTGGTTCGAGCCTTATTGCTTATCAAACCTAGGTGCCTTCAATGGGGTGAAACAGGCTCATAATGAGACATTATAATTTAAGCACTGACAAATAAGACACAGTATAAAAATGCAAGGTTCTATAATTTTAATTCAAATGAAAAATATATTTTGGTAAGAAATGTACTTGTATTAATCTCAAGAGAAATATTAATTTATATATTGATATATTGTCTTAGCTCATGCAATAAATTTTAAAACACTAAAGTTTATTGTCAGAATCAAGCGCAGGATTTGGCCATTCGCATCTTGGATCCCCACGAAATTACTAATGTATTTTATATATTAAAAAAATCAAAAATCATTAGAGTAAGAAAACTTATCATATTTGATATTTCAAAGAGTATTCAAAGGGAGCTAGTATATTATATACTACTAAGCATTTGTTAGATGAGTAAATATATCGTTGAAAATTTAAGAATCATAAATTTATTATTAAAGTGGGCTAGTCACATAAGTATTTAAAAAGTAATTCTATAAATGTATTATATTTGCTTAACGAGACTGAATAAATTATATTTTCAAAGTTTTAATAGTGGAACAAATCGTGCTATACTTAGTTTGGAGTTTTAGGTGACTCAGTTGTGATTAGTTTGATACCTGGAATGATTCGTGATTTCACAGCTAGACGCTTGGAGAGACTCTCATTGTAGTTATTTTGATGCATGAGGTGACTCGCATTGGATTTATTTAATGCTTTAGATCGGGGGTTCCCAAACTTTTGAATCATGGAGCACTTTTCAGGAGATAAATTCGTCACGGAGCAATTCACTGACTTGATTCCAAAGGCATGTATGTGCATTTTTGCTGTTTTTACCTAAAAGCATTAAAAAAGTTGTTAATCGATTTTTATCGTTTATCAAGTCACGAAATATTTTTCAAGTTCTAAATAGCTTAAAATTCGATCCAAGATTAATTTTTCCGACTGCAATTAATTGAATATTAGAACTTTAAATATCTCTTTCTCAAAGCATCGATTTTTCACACACACGTACTTGTATTTGGCACAAGGGCGACGCTATATCATCTACACAGGTACGAAACAGAATGACAGCAGTATTCACGATGGAAACGCATTTTTTAACATTTTGACATGTTAAACATCAAGTTTTATTTAATTCAAAATGTTCTTTTCTCCACTAATTTCAGAGAAATAAGGAACTAAATTATCTAAATAGATTAAAAACAGTAAAAAAGAAAATTAATTAAGGCAACACATTTGATAACGAGTTCCAAGAAGATATTGTAAATCTACAATATGTTACCCACGTGGATATGATATTTAAAAATATTTTCACATCTACAAAATAAAAGTCACTTGGCATCAAAGAAGAACGATTAAATATAGACTGTGAACTTATATTCTAATGAGAGAGATGGGATTGTTTTGATTTTCACAATATAGCAATATCTTGTTGAATTTTAGATAGCTGCAACTGAATATCTGGCTCTGCATTGAGGTGAGATCAGAATTTTGATTTATTAGCCGTATATGCAAAGAATCCTGATTTTTATAAGTAAGTTGTTGCAAAGGGCAGAAGGATTAGTTTAGACGTGTACAAAGAAAACTTCAAATTCTTCTCTTAACTGACAACAAAATTCTGATATTGACTTTTTAGTGGCAAAATTCTCTTTTATCACAGAAGCCTGATTTCAAATCAATCAAACACTCTCACTGACAGGGTTAGCTGGCACCATCGAGTCTCCCGCGTGTAGTCTGTATTCTTCGCTGGTGTTTCGCGTGGTTCCAAGAAGATGCGGGCGGGCAAAGCTGACTGAGGTGACGCGTGACATGCAATTTGGCTTTATAATACTTGCTATTTATATGGCTTCTCATTATTATTATTATTATTATTATTATTATTATTATTATTATTATTATTATTATTATTATTATTATTATTATTATTAAGCACCGCCTCCTACTACCCGTTCGACGCACTTACGCTAATAAGTAGTGGTAGGATGGTTGTGAGATATAATTGAGGACCTACAATTTAACGTGGGATCCTAACTATGGTGGAGGCCTGGCATTGCACACATTTACAAGTTGGGATTAATAAACGTCTTGTCAGAGGTGAAAGAAGGGTTTGGCAATCAGATAGATCTGCGCCTGGACCGAGGATTGAACCCCGGACACCCAGCACAGAAGTCTGACACCTTACCCCTAGACCACCAGCTCACCCGCACTGCTTCACAGCACGCTGCATGAGCCAATTAATTTCTACCCAGTACTTACCTATACACAGTTCATGGCCACACAAATTCACAATTTTGAGAGCTCGTCACCTTTATTTTATTTATTTTACTTTCAATCTCTTTACGGAGAACTTGGAGATGATTCGCGCAGCATCAAGTGCTCCATGGAGTACGCTTTGGGAACCGCTGAGCTAGATGATTCGTGCCATGATTAGGTTGGTGTTTGGAGTCATTCGGGCTATGATACGCTATGTAGTGCTTTTCTATGTCATGCTTGAATATTTAGGCTGATGATTGACGCATTCTTTTAGTTTATCTTTTAGGGTGGCACGCGCCATTCTAAGGTTATGTTTGGAGCGATTATTTATTCATGAATGATTCATGCAGGTTGCACATAGCTCTTTTCCAAGGGCTGTAGCCCCTTTACATCCTCCAGGACAAAGGCAGGCATACAAAGTTATAAATGTATAAACAAAATGGGAGAATAAATGCAGGGTGAGCAGACAGGACGTTAAAAAAAATATTATATAATATATTCGCTCATCTTTCCACGCAACACACTCAGCATTATTGCACTACCAACAAAGATAATAAAAAGAATATTTAAAGAATATTATCAGGAAGGTGAAAAACATTAAGATATAATAAATGGTACGGCGCACCGCACAGACTTTCTCTCTCTTTCTATAAACTCGTAAGATTTCTGGACGGAATAATGTACATTGTATCATAACCAATCCACATAAGAACACGCATAAAATAATATACAATGATATAGAATCAATGAGAAAAGAGGCGCATCTTTGTCCACCTAAGAGCATTTCAAACAGTTTAATGTTTTAAAGACCTTAATAAAATGGTGTTTGAACCATCTCGGATCTGCTTTACATGTTCCAATTTATGAAAATTATATCACTAGAGATGAATGGAGGACAGGAGAAAGAAATCTATGGAATCAATAACTAATGAAAGAATGTGAAAGTGCAATATTAGCTATAGTGAAAACTAGTTTTTGACTATTTGTTGTTGCTTGTGTAAAGGTAAAATCAAATTAGTAGGAAGTAATAACACTTGAAAACAGGACAGAAGATTTGACCTCTAATTTTAATAATATAAACAATAAAGATTTATGTATTTACAGATAATAAAAAATCATAGTGTCAGGAAACTAATTTATAAATTCGCAGTAAATTGGTTTATGGTCTGTAAAACAACTTTCGTACACTCCAAATCTGGTTATCGTCATATTACTGAAAATGACATCTATCTGCGTATCGTTGTTTGTCGTAGACTCGTCAGACTTCAGAATGGATTTCAAATTATATTTGTCATTAATTCCAACAAAAAATAGTCTTTATGTCCAATAATATTATAGTTAAAATATCCTAATAGTATTACATCAGATTTATCAGAAGGGATTAATTTGTTAATAGCAGTGACAAACTCAATGTTAGGTGTACTAGGTGATTTGTACCCTGTGATGATAGTGACATTCCCAATTTTGAAACCTATAATATCTATTCCGAAAACAGAGTTTTCTATTGAAATGTGCTTATATGTTTGAATTTTCATGTCTTTCTTTGCCAAACATAATAATCCTCTTGGGCGTCGGACACTAACACTATCAGATCTGAAAAATATCTTAAAATTTGGAATTTGGAGAAAGTCTTGTGGGATTGTTTCAGTTTCAGATATTAACAATAGGTCACAGCGTGAATACCAGTCATCTGCAAGGATGTTTGCCATATTTTTGTGCAGAGATCGGACATTATGGTACACAAT
>CABFWB010000864.1:127826-145564 GCA_902151455.1 Timema bartmani
AAATCGAAATTTTAATACGAAGTGTTGACCCTTGTGGAAGACATTAAACTGTTTGAAATGTTCTTAGGTGGACAAAGATGCGCCTCTTTTCTCATTGATTCTATATCATTGTATATTATTTTATGCGTGTTCTTATGTGGAGTGGTGATGATACAATGTACATTATTCCGGTCAGAAATCTTACGAGTTTATAGAAAGAGAGAGAAAGTCTGTGCGGTGCGCCGTACCATTTATTTCAAGGAATACTAAACTCAGAATAAACAAAACAATACTACCAGTTGTTCTATATGGGTGTAAAATGTGGTATCTTATATCAAATGAGAAAAAAATCTTATGCTGTTCGAAATCAAGGTGCTTTGGAATAAATGTATTTGGTCAAAAATGTGATGGAGCTACTTGGGAGTGTAGGAGGTTACATAATGATGAGTTACATAACATTTACTCATCACAATATATTGTTAGGATAATCAAGTCTCTTAGATTACGGTGGGCAGTACATGAAACAAAAATGGGAGATTCTAGAACCGTGTTAAAGGTACTGACTGGCAAACCAAATAGGAATAGACCATTGGGAAGACCTAGACGAAAATGAGAGGATAATATTAGAAACGACCTTAAAGATTTAGGGAGTAATGAGGTAGACTGGATAGAACTAGCTCAAGATAAGGATAGATAACGTACTTTTGTAAGTGTGGCGATGAAATTTCAAGTTCCTAATGTCATATAGAAAGTAATAGATCATTAAATAAAATTTAGTCAAACAGTAATAACTATGCATTTTCCTGCTCTTATGGCTATATATCTATAATTGCCAAAACTATTTAAAAAATATGACAATATAATTTGGCTAATTGAAATATAGGGTAGTTAAATAGCAATAACGAATAGTTATATTATGAACATAAGATTGTGTGGAAAACTCTACAACAAACATAAGCCTAAATTAATATATTGAATTCAGGACTTAACATTAAGTATTGAGATGATTATAAACTAGGTTAACATGTAACTTATGTGAGATACATTTTTTTACATGACCTGCTAGCCAGCCTCATTAATTTTCTGCCTTCTCTAGTACTAATACTCACTAATTTGTTTTTATTTTTTTGCTCAACTCCTTACAACCTATCCAGGATATACACTAGTGGGATAAGCGCTTAGAACATGGATCTAAGGAAATATATCCACATTTGCGTTGGAGGGTTGGTAAACAATTTAGAAAAATACTTCTTAGTTCACCTTTACAAGATTTGATCTGTAATCTCTATGTCACTGGCAAGCCGGACCAAAGGAGAATGGTGCCTTATCCCGTCTTCCTATTAATTTGGATCTCAACGAATTTAACTATTCAACATAGTAAATCAAAGAGCTAAATTTTGAATAAATGAGCCCAAGTTTTTTCGGAGTTATATAGAAAGAGAGAGATGTTAAATATATTGTAATATTTATATAATCTTATCTTTCTATTTTTGTTTCTCTATTTTCTTACATATAGTTTTACCTGTAGTCTGGGCTTTACTTATCTAGCTACACTAATGGGGTGATGATTAAAAAGGTAAAACTTAAAAGAAAATATACAAGTATTTAAATGGAGGTGTATTGGGAACTCTTTAAGACGGCCCTCTCCCCGTATTTGGTACACCCTGTTAGTATCCATGTTCCATCCTCCCCATCATAGGCAAATCAATCTAGATGAGCGTGTCTCTTTGGTCTACGCGCCCACTGATGTGGAAGACTATTAGTTACATCAATATTAAATTCCAACTAAAAAAATATAGAGATTGAATTAAAAAAATTTGTAATGTTTGCCTGAAAAGCTAATAATAAACCATTGCAATAAAAAAAATAAACCTCGTTGACTCCTGTCAAGGATAAAAGACTATCACAACAACAAACACCTGAATTTGTAGAGTCAAACGTTATACGTTGTAGTTATTCAAATTTCAAAAATGTCGCAAGCTCCCAAATTTAATGAATGGTAAAATATGTTCTAAATTGTGTAGTTTTTAAGTCCCTCTTTAATGATCACTACCGTTTTTTAACTTCATTGTATAAAGAACTGAACTGTTACTGAACTTCAGGTGTTATTACATCAAAGATATGACATAATTGTGCAAACATCTCTTTTAGCCCAATCTTATATTACCACTGAGGCAGTGGCGTATTCTGATAAAAATTATTAGGAATGCTGTACTATAAAGGTTGTAGGGAGGATTTGGGGGTAAAAGACCCTCAACCACCGTTGTCCAAGAACGTCAAGGGATTATTTCAAGGTAAGTATTTGAAGATGTGTGCCTAAAGAAAAGTGGTTCTGAATCTCAGATAATCTGGAAAGACTTTTCAGAAAATCTGGAAGCGCTGGGAGTCTAACCCGGGTCCTTTGTGTCCGTAGCCAGAACCTCTGACCACTAGACCAAAAAGGTTGTCCTCAAATTGTAATGCTATCTACATTGTTAGAAATTGAAGTGATTATTAATGTCAGGTCTAAGAGTGTTATGGGCACATTTCTGAATGCATAAGAGACATCCTATCCAATTAGCCTAGTGTAATTTGAGTAAAATTGAGTAGTAGAGCTTTATTGGATCAAGCGTCCTTAAGATCTTGGTGAGAGGGAATCAGGTGTATTCTCAAACTCACGTTGCAATTAAAACTATTTCTTAAAGCTTAACTTATCTCACACAATACTGCTTAGAAACAAACGAGTCTCCCAACTTGAGAATTTATGCTCTAGAAGTTATTTATATGCGTAAACTCTGACTAACATAGGGGTGATCATCTCGGACTATTAATACCTTACCGCTACGTCATTGGTTTACTGCCCAGATATTTACAAATATATTTAGTTGTAAGCAGAGGTGCACCTAGGGGGGAGAGGGGCAAACAGGGTATTTACCCCTCTCCACCTCACCAACACCACAAATAATCTTAATTTTAATTTAAATGATTTGAAGTGTAACTAAAATATTAGCATTGATTATGTGTCGAATGGATAGGCTACATTTTAAGACCAGGCTTCAGACTTAAGCCTAATATTCAAAAGGTTACACATACAAAATTGACAATTGAAAAAAACCACAAATAATAGCTTCGATAACATTTGCACTATTTAAATCTCTTAATTACTATAAAACTACTCCAAATAATTTCTAAAACATTTTAAAATTCATAAATATTTTCGGCCTTAAGGGGTTAGGGTGCTGTGCAACCCATAACCCGCTCTATGCATCAACACTTCATTCTTGCTACAGCCTTGATTGAATACCTCCCCCAAAGTAATACCAGTGCTGAAATGCCTAAGTTTGAAGGAGTGGTTAAATGTGTTTGCCAAATACATGATAATGCATGTGACTAGAATGCATAAACTCAATGTATTTTATTAGTGTATAATTTAAAGCGTGTTACGTATACTAACTATTATTTTACAATTAATTTTATATATATTTTATGTATTCTACCTAAACTATACTAATTTAGCTTAATGAATAACCATTGTGATCTTGAAAATTTTTTCAAAAGTTGGAAAAATGCTTTGCTTGCTATACACGAACAACATGACCTGGGATGTAAGAACCCGAACTCATTGGCAAATTACTTGTGGGCAAGCGGAAAGGAATATATTGCAACCCTCTAGACATTGGGCAAGGTCATTAGAGTCTCCCTAGCTTGCCTTGTTGTTTTCAAGCAGCAGGCCCTGGGGCTCCTATTGTTTTAAGTAGAGCCTTTTGGAAGAAGAATTACTTAAAACACAGTATTCTTGGAATATGAAACCATATTAATTTAAAAAATAATAATTCATTATATGTATATTTATTAACAATTTCAACATTAGTATTTACACAGTTATAACAGACAACATTGGATCTAAAAAAAACTAGTCCATATCATTATGGGTATGCGGCGCAAGACTAGCATACCCGGAGAATACGCCACAGCTCTGAGGACTGAAGTGGAACCAATACCACAACTCACTGTTTCTTAGAACTCATTCGGGCTATACGCATGAATTGCATACGCTAGTAACCGGCCCAGTAGTGTAGTGGTCAGTGCACTTGGCTAAGAGCTTAGGGGTTCTGGGTTCGGGTTCCAGCTGGTACCTTGGATATGTTTACCTTAAGGGGAATGATCTCTACAGTCACCAGGGTTTGGTTCATTAGACTTGAGTTGGGTTAAGACTCACAACGACTCCAAACTTCATAATCACTATCATCACATCATCTCATTGTAGGTACTACGTGTAGAAAATATCCTTTGGTGTACCCTCGGAAAAGTTCTCTCCCACTAGAGCAAATAATAGCCTACACCAGGGCTATTCGATTAGTTATCCAAGTGGGCCACTCCAAAAAATCATAATATTTTGCGGGCCAGATATTTAATTCAATCTGGCAGTAATTTGGAACGTTATTAGATACTACTTTTGTAGTTTAAAAAGGAGGGAGTGAAACATAATTTCATATCATATATAATATTGATATATTACAGTGAAATTAATTTTCTAAATCATGTTTCCGTTTTCTACTACTCAAAGAAGAAAGTACCATTCTAAAAAACTTACGATAAGACTAATTACAAGCAAAGCACTCCTCTATAACTATAGATAGTGCACGAACAATAAAATAAGACAGGCAAATATCAATTGGCGAGACGTCGGCTGCTGTTGAATGGATGATAGAAGAGGTGTGAGCCACTCTTAACTACCCTGTCACCCATCCACTTGCATTTTTCAAGGTTAAAAGGAACTCAGCCGTTATGTGGTGGCGCTTGGAGGGAGAGATACCGGATCTAGAGTGGGGGACGCACGACGCTGGAGGATAATCTCGCACTCCCTTGTAAACACACGATGTTTATGGTTCTTGGAGGTAGAAATACCGGGTCTATAGTGGGAGACGCACGCCGCTGGAGGATAAGCTAGCACTCTCTTGTAAACACACGATGTTGGTGGCACTTGGAGGGAGAAATACCGGGTCTAGAGTGGGGGACGCACGACGCTGGAAGGTAAGCTTGAACTCCCTTGTAAACACACGATGTTGGTGGCACTTGGAGGGAGAGATACCGGGTCTAGAGGGGGGGACGCACGACGCTGGAGGGTAAGCTACGCACTCCCTTGTAAACACACGATGTTGGTGGCACTTGGAATGAGAAATACCGGGTCTAGAGTGGGGGACGCACGACGCTGGAGGATAAGCTCGCACTCCCTTGTAAACACACGATGTTTATGGTGCTTGGAGGTAGAAATACCGGGTCTAGAGTGGGGAGACGCACGCCGCTGGAGGATAAGCTAGCACTCCCTTGTAAACACACGATGTTGGTGGCACCAAGGACCAAGTAACACTGGGCTTGCAGCCTCCCCCACCACTGATAAGAGACTGAATATATTTCTGGCCGTTCAAGGTCAGGCGCTTCTACATACCGTCTGAACTATACGACGCATCTCCAGTGACACAGTAGTTGGACTTTCAATCTGCAGGCAAAACTGTGAAGCTTGGTGGGCCGGATTTGGCCCATGGGCTGCCAATTGATTAGCTCTGGTCTACACATAAGGCGACGAGCCTGGATATAATGTCCCTTCCGGTCATGTATATTTTACGATTTTAAAAGAAAACTTACGCTAAAGAAATACATATAAAAATGGAGATGAGATGCGCGCACTTGCGTGGTGGAAGAGTGAAAAGTAATAAAATAAGAAATAAACCCTTAGTACACTTGGCTGATTTCAATCTTTGACGTAATTGTCAGTTAAATCTAATACAAGAATGACATGTTATACCTTGTGACCGCCTATACGCGTTGGACACAAGTATATCAGATAAGCTGCAAGTCCTATCTCCTTTAAAATTTGTCCGCCATTTATTTTTTATCTGTGAAGGGCTAAAAGGATGAAGGGGTTTTTAGATTAAAGGGGAAGGAGGAATCCATGCGCCTATGCGTTTGTGTCGGGGACGTTGCTAAAGGCATTTTGACATCAAACAAAATTCAAATGCCAAAGATTATTATTTGTTTTTGTGATAAAACTAATTAGAACCTTTCTTTTACCGTATTCCCCCCTAAGTTTTCACTGTGGTACTGGCAAAAAAAAGTTGGCAAAACACACCCTATATGAGGGTTCGTCGCAGAAAGATTATATAGCTGTCAGCGATGGAGATACACGGTCGTAAAATGAAACGCTCACACCAACGTGTTTATACAAAGGAAATAAAAATGAGATCCTGACCTAATAAACGTGTCACTAGCTACATACAAACAGATAGAGTGATGCGTATGGTGATAATAATGTCACACATCGCATTTTAATAACAATATGAAACATTAATATTCGTATATTTAACCTTAAAACTTAAAGTAAGGGACGTTGAAATTTGATAAGTGTACCAATATTTTTCTCAAGGAATAAAGGGTACCCATTTAGGAAGAACAACCTCAGTATATCAGCTGAGATCTGATCAAAAACATTCCCGTTTCCATAAAATCAAATAGAAGAAGCTGACTAAAGCCCAATTTTCCACGTGCTCACAAATACGAGCTACGAAATATCATCTACATGACTGTATTCCAATTGATTGATTTATTTTATGATTAAATTAAACTGTGTTTCAAACTGCTTTAAGATTGAGTTAAACGCAGCCGGATTGGGGCGTGGAGGTTTGTCCCATTCTCGACCAATCTGTGAAGGGTAGTTGTCATAGCAATTGATACACGTTGCCTGATTCCTTGACAGTCACTGAGTATGCTTGCATATTAGTAACGTGCAAACTCCTGCTACGTGCAACTATGCTCCCTAGCCTACCTACCACGCGGATCCTAAAGCAGTTTAAATCGCAGTATAGCCAAGACATTTTTTATTATTATATAAGTGTTGACTCATATGACTGTCAGATTGAGTGATAGAAAGGGAACTACCCTGTAGAATTTTTAAAAAGTTTACAATTTGACACTTTCGGAAATGTCACCACTTAAATCAAACATAAAAATAATAGGTAACATAATTTCTCATTAGGAACCCGCTTAGACGTGCTAAAATTGTTGCATCTAATACATTTGGTTATATCGGGGATATAACATTAATTGATTACTGTCATTGATATCGATTTGGAAAAATACCTATTTTATATTAAGCTGTAGCATTAATAATATAATATTTTGAAAAATGATATTTAACAACCCGCTTCAGTGGCTGCGTGCTCTAACGTACTACACTCGCAGTAGACTAGAGTGCCGAAGAAGAGTAGATCTGGTGCACTGAGTCCGGATTTCCTAAATGGTTTTCTACTCTCCCTTCACGCAAATGATTATGCACTTCCTCTAAATTAAACCATCATAATCCATGATATATTAGTATAATTAGTACATGCGCGTGAAATCCAAACAGGTAATAAAACGTATTGCTAAATAAATGATATCTAGAAATGAGATTAAAGATGATAACCACTAGACGGTACATGTCTTGAGACAATGTGATAATTATTTTTAAAGTTAATGTTACCATTGTTCACATGTCTGGAATTGTATTGAATTATCTTGTTTGCCAGTAACGTAGAGGCTTTGGCTCTAGCCCTCACCGGGTGTACAGAGGTGAAATTTCCTAAATCCTTTACTACATTTCCTCCAAAAAGATGAGGCTACCTACATATCCTGATTTTCCACCTTCTTACCTCATCAGTATAGATATTATGTTTATTAGCTTGTTGGAGGATGCTAGGCTCAGAATAAAGTGAATGATACATTACTTTTTAAAGAAACCTATTTTTTTGGTGAGATTCATTGATTATATATTTTTCTTAGCACTGCATCTCACTACCCATTCGGTTGTACGCTTATGTACTATTTACGCTAATTGTTCTAGAAATTAGAAAGGTTATATTTATAAGAAGTGTACCCGCATTTGCGCAGAGGGAGAGTAGAAAACAATTTTGGAAAAACCATCCTCGTTACACCCGACAGAGATTCGAACTTCGATCTCCCTGTCATCGGCAATCTAGTCAAAAAAGAGGGTAGTGCATTAGACCACCCTGCCACTGAAGCGGGTATTGATTAGTTAAAAAGATATTAGGTGTTATCCATCCATTTCACAGTAAAATGAATCAGAACTCCTAGTTATAAACAACAAACCTTCCATCCAGTTTCTTTGTCGACATATTTGTCTCCACACACGATTTTCACCATCGAGACCATAAAGCCAGGATCGTTTCTGTTATCGTCCATGAGCTTATCTGCTTTGAGGGTGTTAAGACGACCGCAACGCTGGTGGTACCGATGGACGCCGTAAGCTGGTAGGACTACGAGGCGCGCCCAGTTTGGGAGTAATTAAACCGTGCATGCGTGCGTGGCCACTAGGCCAACAGATTACTTGGCCATTGCGGTGAACGGGATGGATTAGCAGGGCCCCTCTCCCACTCTCACAGTCAAAATGTACACGGACTTTACCATGACCAAAATTGTTTGGTCCGTTCACTTTCAGACATTGGGCAAATAAGGAACGGTCTTTGAATCCAACTGTAGGGTCATACATTGATTGATAACATAATTTGAAATCTATAGTTATATAGAGTTCACTATAATTCAATCCTAGATTATATAAACAATTCATTGATTTATTTGGAGTTCACTATACGCTAGCCCCTATGTAATACATACTTTGCTTCTTTGGTTGAGTCTGATTTCACCATAAGCTAGCTAGTGCCCATCACAATATCAGCTTCTTGGAGTATTAGGATTTTATTATAAGAGTTGGTCAAAATTTGTATAGTGAGCCCTTTTAAAATAATTAAAACCCACTTCTGTAGCCGTGTGGTCTAACGCGCTACTATAGCAGTAGACTAAACTGCTGATAATGGTGAGATAGAGGTTACTAATACATCTTAAAAATATTTGGTTCTGTAAATTAAAGAAGATGATGCTGAGATCTGATTGAGAAAAATGGAACTTGTTTAAAATTTATATGGTTTGTCATGTGGAGACTTAAGTAAGCTCTAATGGTATCATTATAAACAAAGCCCTATGAGGATTAAGGTCAGCATTTTTCCTACTCCATGCATGGACTTACATTGTGGGCGTTTATATTTATTTAATTTAAAATAGTTGTTTGTTTTCTTAAATAAAAAAAGATCCTTTTGATTAGTATGAAATAAACACCAAAGTAAAATTGAACAAAGGTGTAGTTTTACACTTTTTTTTTAGCGTATGCCATCAGGGTTTAACGGTTAGACATTCCTGGTCTTCTACTGGCAATGGCGGATATATGACTGTCTTATGAGGTTGGGGCACCTTTTAGGCGTGGTTACTTTGAAAACGGATGAGATGACAAGATGATGATAAGTGTAATATTTAGACCCATTATAAGTCTTAAACTTAACTTAAGGCTAATTAACCAGACAATGGCAACGATAGGCATAATTTTCCTTTGGAAAAAGTACCTTTAACTGCCTGGAATTGAACCCTGGAATTCTGACCACTAGATCAAGAAGCTGAGCTTTCATATAGTCTGGTCTGCTAGTTGGGATTTGAATCCCGAATGGGTAGACTCCGGCGTCCTAGCCAAAACTCCTTTAAACTCTTGTCGAGACTAATTGAGTTTATTGAGAGTCTATTGAGAGTAAATTACCTCTAAATTAAATTTACTGAGCCATTCTTAATTGGTTTAAATATGTGAATATATTGGAAGGTGGTAGTAAAATACATCAAAAAAATCCTGGATTGACTGGAAACGGTGTCTTATCATGGATTAACATTCAGAAGTAAATGCTAAAGAAGAAATCATGAGATAAGTTTTTGATAAAATTTATTACATTTTAGTTTTCTAATTACATGTAAACTTTATAAAATATATTATTTACTAATAAAAATTTATTAGTATGTTATACTTTTAAAACTATCGTAGATTTTTCTCAGCTGTGACAACTATCACAAATCAAAAAGAATTTATATTCAATTTTAAATGTAGAGAAAGTTAATGTAAAAGTAATTTATTTATAATTAAAGAGAATATAAAATTAATGATGACCAATCAACGTAGCACTATTATTCTACTATTGACCATTTGTTAGTCAATTTTTAAATTCCTTATCATCAACATTCTTAGCAAACATTTTATCATTTCTCCTTATCAAAGATGAAATGCTAGCAGCAATATTAATAATATTATTTAAGGACCTCCAATACATTCATTGTAAAATAAATTCTTAAGTCTTTCAGTAAAATAATATCAAATTTATATTAATTTTATCTCAACTTAATTTACTTAATAGATTTATACCAGAGATTTATTTAAAAGTATCAATAAATAAGAAAAAAAAAATTGGCAATACTATAGTGAGTGGTGTGCATGCTGGGGGAGAGTCTATGTTTGAACTCCTCTGAACACTGACAACACTGTCATGTGTGGTGTGCATACTTGGGGAGAGTCTATGTGATATGGTTTCCTCCCCTTTACTCTCATATAGAGAGGAGGTAATGATATCTTTTACAAGGTAAATGTATAACAAGGTAGAGATAGGGAAATAGGGAAGAGAAATTAATAGGTAGCAATAATAGTTTATATAAATAAAAATGAATGGCCTAATGTGTTGCTAAGCGCAAAACTCGAAATGGCTGGACCAATTCGGCTAATTTTATCTTTCTAATATTGGTTGAAGTATGAGGAAGGCTCTTATGAAGAGAAAAATTCGAAAAATTGCACTGAAAAACGTAAAAACATAAATAAAAACGTAAAGTTTATATAAATAAATAGAATGGCTAAATGTGTTGCTAAGCGCAAAATTCAAGAACGGCTGGACCAATTCGGCTAATTTTCAGCTGATTTTTTTGGGTCGTGAAGATCGATTTGAGCAATGAATCAATTAAGTGAATCCATCTCAGACACCCTAAAATTGAGTTTAGATTCATTTACTTACTGTTTCGTTTTATATTCAAATAAAACAAAAAGTACCAGACCATAATATAAAGAAAAAACATGTTTCATTTTATTCAAATAAAACAAAAGAGTACCAAATAATAATATAAAGAAAAAACATTTGAAATGTAATTAGTAACTTTATAATTATGAACGTAACCTTAAAATTAATATCAACTACTTGAATGCATCCGTAGATTTGACCCTTTCTCTTTCTACGATATACAGTTAGTCTTTTACAGTTTTTCAGTAGATTCTCAATTAATCTGTGTTATTTTCTTGGTTGTTTTTAAGTCTTCGCTTCTCAATCGAAAAACAATTTCCTCGATTTATCTTTGGTTGATTGGTTTATTTTGTGTGTGTTTCCATTTATACTCTGTTCAAGACTCATGCCACCTATAAGACGCGGGCAGAGAAATTTGGGTCGAAGAACTCGAAATGCTAGAAACCAAGCTAATTTTCAGTATAATCGGACTGCACAGCAACGTGAAGAGCGAAATGAAATTGAAAGGATTCGGATATCACAAACCCGTGCACCACGTCATTCAGCTAATAATCTTGCACGTTTGAAATTAGCTGCTTTCAGTTACGATGTTTAAATTGACTACAGTGCCTACCAATGCGTTGCTATTGGATCTATGATCTCATTTTGCCCACATTGTAAGGCATTGAAATACAAAGATGAAGCCGCTGGATTGTGCTGCGCAAATGGCTAAATGAAATTAGTGCCATTGGTTTTGCCACCAGAGCAATTTTACTCATTGGTTTCAGGAGCAGTAGCGGATTTCACACATTTCCTTACTAATATCTAAAAATATAGCAACTGCTTCCAAATGACTTCTTTTGGGCAGCAAATATAGTTCGGGACAATTTAATGTCAACTTTCAAGGTAACATATAATAAACAGACTTATTCCCCGTATTGCTTTGTTAATTTTATTTTATTGTTTTTGAAACAAAAGTAATAAACCTGTATTTTTAATTCACAGATACAAGGCCAAATATATCACCGAGCAGTTTCACTGTTGCTGGTGTCAGATGGTGACCTGAAAATTTATTTCATGGGCAATTCAACACAAGTTATTGATCTGCGTTGTGCACATAACATTTCAGTGAAAAGGTCTATTGTAGAAGAATTACAAACTTTCTTTCATCAACACAACCAGTTGATATCATTGTTCAAAACTGCACTGGATCCCATAACATATAATAATCAAAAAATTATAATCAAAGCTGATAAAACTCCTGTGGGCCAACATGCAAGACGTTTCAATGCACCAACAATGGATGAAGTTTCCATTGTTATAGTTGGAGAAAATTTGGAAGCCCTTGATATTGTTTTGCATCGGTGGAATAATAAGTTACAGCGTGTGTATGAAACACACCACTCATATGATGCGCTACAATATCCCATCATGTTTTGGCAAGGTGAAGATGGTTATCATTTATTAATCAAGATGATATATTCCCTTACAGGTAAATACAAATTTGGTTTAGCAATGGATATTTTGTATTAGCTACTATATGTATTATATGCAAGTTCAATCACTGTAATTTAAACAATAATTTATTTACAGGTGCTGAAACTAACAAAAAGTCAGTTAAATGAACTATTATTCATACCGCCTGTTGGTTCGTGAAAATGAAGACAATCACATCTTGAAATGTTGGCGATTATTTTATCAATATGCTGTTGATATGTATGTCAATATTGAAACAGAGCGATTGACATTGATCAGGTTGATCCAGACCAAACTCCGTTCTGAAGAGTATATTCACCTTCGAGATGCAATTAATACTGATGGAAATGCAGAGAATGTCGGCCGGATGACAATTCTTCCAGCAACATACATCGGAAGTCCTCGACATATGCATGAATATGCTCAAGATGCCATGTCGTATGTTCGTCATTATGGCACAGCAGATTTATTTATCAAATTCACGTGCAATCCGCAGTGGATAGAAATCAAACTTGAGTTATTCCCTGGTCAATTACACATTGATCGCCCTGACATTACAGCAAGAGTCTTCAAACAAAAGTTGAGATCTTTAATGGGTTTCATTGTGAAACATAGCGTGTTTGGCGATACGCGCTGCTGGGTGTATTCTGTGGAGTAGCAGAAAAGTGGATTGCTTCATGCACATATGCTGATTTGGTTGGTTGAGAAGCTAAGACAAAATTAAGTTGATTAAGTGATATCAGCTGAAATCCCTGATGTACGAGTAGATCCAGGCTTGTATGAGGTAGTTATTAAACACATGATTCATGGTCCCGGTGGAACACTTAATCAAAATTCAGCTTGTATGGTGAATGGTAAATGTTCGAAGCGTTATCCACGGGCATTAGTAGCAGAAACAATTACCGGAAATTATGGTTATCCACTATATCGTCGCCGAACGACTGCAGAAAAAGGAAGATCAACAATTGTCAAAGTAAATAAACAAGACATTGAAATTGATAATCATTGGATTGTTCTATATTCACCAATCCTATCAAAGATTTTCAAGGCACACATATATGTTGAATCTTGCCATTCCGTGAAATTTATCAAATACATTTGTAAATATGTAACCAAAGGAAGTGACATGGCTGTGATTGGAATTGGTGCAGAGAATTCCAATGACGAAGTTACCCAATACCAAATGGGCCGATATGTTAGCAGTAATGAAGAAATTTGGCGCAGTTTTTCTTTTCCCATTCATGAAAGACACCCCACTGTTGCTCACTTAGCCATACACTTAGAAAATGGCCAAAGAGTATATTTCATGGCACAGAACGCATTACAACGAGCTGTTAGACCACCATCTACAACCTTGACCTGTATTTTTGAAATGTGTCAGAATGATGATTTCGCCCGTACATAGCTATACTCCGAATTTCCAAAATATTATACTTGTAATCAATCCTCAAAGAAATATCAACGACGTAAACCAGAAAAACCAGTTCCAGGTTAACCAAATGTATATTCCACTGATACAATAGGTCGAATTTATTCAGTCCATCCAAGCAACGATGAGTGTTTGTATATGCGATTTCTATCAGTCAATGTTTGAGGCCCAACATCATTCCAACATTTACGAACTGTTAATGGTGAATTGTGTGGCTCTTACAGAGAAGCCTGTCAACGTTTGCAACTGTTAGAAAATGACGCTCATGGGGATCAAACTCTCAGTGATGCTATAATTTCTTCACAAGCTCATCAAATATGAACATTGTTTACTATAACTATATCAACATGCTTCCCATCAAAACCAATTGATTTATGAATCAAATACAAAGATGATATGTGTGACGATATCTTGCATCAAATGCGCATTAGAACAGGAAATCGAAATTTACAAATCAGTGAAAAAATTTACAACGTGGCGTTTATATCAATTGAGGACATTTGCTTGATGATGTAAAACAAATTATTATCTAAATTAGGCATGGCCGCGCCCAATCGCCCGGTGCACGACGCTTTTAATCAAGAGCTGCAACAGGAAAAACTGTACGATCTCGATGCTTTAAGAGAATCAGTCCGAATAAATCTTCCGCTGTTGAACGAATAACAAAAGTATGTATTTGATACTCTTATGAAAGTTGTACATAATGGAACTGGAGGGATTTACTTCTTAGACGCTCCCGGTTGTACAGGAAAAACTTTTTTGATTTCTTTGATTTTAGCAACAATTCGGCCACACAATGAAATTGCACTCGCACTTTCTTCTTGATGTATTGCAGCTACATTGTTGGAAGGCATTTTAACAGCCCATTCAGCGCTAAAATTGCCGTTGAATATGCAAAGCAACGATACTCCGATCTGCAACATTTCGAATAACTCTGCAATGGCTAAGGTTTTGCAGAAATATAAATTGATAGTGTGGGATGAATGCAAGATTGCACATAAAAAGTCTTTGGAGGCATTAGACCGAACCATGCAAGATCTGAGGAACTATCAAAACCGATTTGGTGGTGGAATGATTTTGTTAGCAGGAGATTTTCGTCAAACGTTGATAGTGATTCCACGGTCAGCGCCAGCTGATGAACTTAAAGCATGTTTAAATTCCTCCATTTTGTGGAAACACGTAAAAATACTAGATTTAAGCAAGAATATGCGTGTCGAGTTGCAAAATTATTGATCTGGATAAATATTCTCAAAACAACTCATTGACATAGGTAATGGCAACTTCGCTTTAGACTTTTTGACTGGCTGCGTTTCCTTTCCTGACAATTTTTTTCAGTTTACTGAATCAAAAACTGAACTCATTCAAAAGGTGTTCCCAAATGTTGCTCAAAATTACAGAGATCATATTTGGTTGAGCGAACGAGCTATATTGGCTCCCAAAAACATGGATGTAAACGAATTAAATTTCAAAATTCAAAATGAAATTGCCTGTGAATTGAGGACATTCAAATCAGTTGATTCCGCTACTAACCAAGATGATGTCATCAACTATCCACCCGAATTATTGAACTTGCTGGATTTTCCAGGATTGCGCCTCACAATCTTCAATTAAAGGTCGGATCGGTGATCATAATGTTGCGAAATATCTACCAACCACATCTTTGCAACGGCACACGGCTAGTGGTGAAAATATTACTGAACAACGTAATCAATGCAACCATTCTAAAGGGAAAGTATAAAGGAGAAGACGTTTTGATAGCATGCATCCCAATGATTCCCACTGACATACCATTTGAATTCAAACGACTGCAGTTTCCAGTGCGGCTTGCTTTCGCTATGACCATAAATAAATCCCAGGGGTAGTCATTGAGTGTTTGCGGCATTAATCTTGAAAACCCATGTTTCTCGCATGGCCAATTGTATGTTGCCTGTTCCCGTGTTGGATAACCATCAGCTTTGTTTGTTTACGCGCAAGGTAATCAAACAAAAAGTATCGTGTACCATAAAGTATTACAGTGAAAATATCATTTAACACAATATTACTAAAGTATTGCAGTGAACGAAATAGAAAACAGAATTTTCTAAGTAGTTGTTTTTAGGATTATGACATTAAAAATACATAGAAAAGTATATTAACATTATGCAAATTTATTTTTGATATCACGGTAATTATTTGATAGTCAATAAATAAAGTGATCACTCTGAAATACGTTTATATTCAATTTTTTGTTTAATTTAAACATTTGTGACTGTTTAGTATCACAAACCTATCTGTTCTGGTGACCATTACTGAAAACTAAAAATGTCATCACGACATGTACACTTTTTAAGCGACGCCATCACCAGAACTTGACCATAAAAGGTACGTTTGTGGGACTGCCACAGTCCTATAGCTTTTGACAGAATGACGTATGTTGGGTGAGCTAGTTTATTTTACAAATAACATAAAAAGGTGATATCGGGATACAATTGATAAAGAAGATTGAATGCGGGACCAAAGAATAATAAACAGTAATAAATGTCCGTTAAATTAGCTAGGAAAAACAAGTAACTCTTAGACGGAAAACCTTAAGTTTTAAACAGACAAATATGATAGGGTTTAACAACTCCAAACTTAGAGTAACTTCCCGTAACACGGGATAATACGTGTCCAAGATGACACGGTAACAGGCAAAAGGAAGTTAAATAGATACAGAGTATTGGATTCCAAAACAGCCGAGGTAGCGCCAGACTTCCACCAGAAGGGTGTAAAGAGAAAACATGGTGAATTTACTACCATAAAAGATATAACAACAAATCCTATAGTTTTATAGTTACTAAACTAAATGTTGGCCAAGCTAGCTAGCTTAACTTGAAATTAAGAAGGGTCCCATAGACACCCTACATAATAAATGGTAAGAGGACGGTCTGTTCATAAAATTAGCAGAGGGCTAACAATCAGGCGTCAACACAAAATTGTACTATTGCCTGTCCTTTCTCAGTGGCTACTGCCAGAGCATTCAATAGTACATTTATGCCATTACCCACTGCGTTTGGTATACATCAAGTTTTGTACACATCAACATTAAATACAAGGACAAATGAGGTACCAACACGGGGCCAATGAATATACTATCTGAGCGGGCCACCATTCAAAACTAGCCGTGTTCCGCACTTTCGCACCCAAAATAGTAACACAGAAAAAGGGGTGCCAACTAGAATGCTGTGAGATACTGACCTAACTAGGTCCTCAAATAAGGGCGTTAGACAACCTGCTTGTAGCCATAAAAATTTCGAACACGTGAGCATGACGTCCTCGGCTTCATGAGATATTGTGAAGTCATAAGGACTTAATACTGAATAATGAACTTATGGAGAAGGGGAAGCTTAAAGCAAGGTTCCTATTACATATAGAACTCAAAGTTCTTGTATTTAAGCTATGTCATATGGACATAGGGAAAATATATGGTCAAACTAACTGACTAAAGAAATTAAGTCAGTTTGACACAAAATCAAATTAAGTCATTCTGACTTAAACAACAAGTCTAAAGGACTTAGATAACATTATTGCCGCTTCGACTAACAAGAACTAAGTCAGAAGGACACAGAAACCAAAACATAGTTGCTCTGACTAAAACAACAAGTCTGAAGGACTTGGACATTTGTTGAATACTTGGAACATCAGACGAGATTTCCTCGGCGTCAAGGCGGTGAGACCCACGACCCAAACATCAAAGCCATCCATATCTCCTTCAGGTGCTGAAGCAGAGGCTCCTCCTTCGATGATATAATATGATGAACTACATTCCTGACTTTAAATTGGACCAAATATGGGAGTGTAACGAGGAAAAAAGAAGGAAGGGGGAGGTGGGAATAGTGGAGAAAGAGTTGTCAAGGACCTCCACTAGAGCAGCAGTACTCATAGCTTGAGGCATCGAACCAACGACAGTCAGGTACCACTTCAACATCGAGTGGTCAAGGGTTCAGACG
>CABFWB010000864.1:145570-183768 GCA_902151455.1 Timema bartmani
AGACGTCTGTTAAAACTCCCACGCCTTCGCCTCCACCATACTTGCAGAATAGTTGGTCGAAGCATGGAATTTGTATCCGGGAACATCCACTTAATGTAAGTAGAACACAAATGATATTATTGTAGAATATATCAGTTTTAATTCTCTTCTTTGTATTACTTTATTTCAGTTTAGTATTTTTGTGTGGATTACGGTTTGTAGATGTCATTTCACTTGAGTGACATGCTAGATATGGTTGAACTCGTCTGAACACTGACAACACTGTCATGTGTGGTGTGCATGCTTGGAGAGGGTCTACGGTTGAACTCGTCTGAAAACTGACAACACTGTATATATATATATGACCTATACATATATATGCGTGTATAACCGCGTATTAACAGTTGTTCAGGTTATCCGCATCTGTTATAACTATCCGTAGGAATGAGAAACGAAGCAGTTTGTAGGTAATATACCCGCATTTGCGTGGAAGAAGAATATATTTTTAGGAAAATTCCATCCTCAGTAGATATGAGCGGGATTTGAACCTCGATCTCACTGTCATCAGCAGGCTAGTCTGACACGATAGTGATGCCTTACACCATACGGCCACTGAAGTGGGGGTCTTACCAATAATAACATTTTTGGTTATATCTATTATTTACGTCAAGTTATAGCTTTGTTAATTACAGCAATTTGATAGCGACAGTAATCTGAAACTCTACAGGATAGTTTGCTGTACAAATTACGATCCAAACAAATACATGTTTTACTAAGTGCCACATTGACATGAACTGTCCCTCGGAGGGCACCTAATCCAGAGAATGACCAGAAAAAACGACCTTTGAACACATTCAACAGATAAACAACACATTATTGTGCCTGAAGATGACTTTTAAAGAAGCTGAATGAATCCTCGAAACACTAAAAAGAGATCTTTGAGGTAAAATTAAACTTGGTTCTTTTATGGGTGTATAGGGATCTACTTAATTTGGCAATAGTAGAAGGAGATAAAATACTATATAAGAATATATCATGGAAAGCATTCTCATAATCTTTACTAAAGGAGTTTAAGTACTACGAGTATTAGAAGAGTGCAGGTAACGTAATGATTAATATTTGAACATGTAGATTTTTAGCTCATGGTTGATAAAAAGGAAGGAGAAGTATTCTTAGTATTTTGGCAGTTTATATAACAAAACACTTTTAGGATGGACTCGATAAAACGTTAATCCATTAGATATGTTTAATTTAATATTCAAATTGAATTAATTTAAATATTTCTTGAAACTTTGTCAAGGGCATAATGACACTCCAACAGAAACATTTTTAAATGAAGAAAAAAGTGATTATCAAATTCCGTGGTTACTGCGACATATATCTATGAAACTTTGGCTAACTATGTGTAGATGATTAACCTAAACGTATCTAGTGAAGTTATATTTGATTTATTCTGACCAAAAATGTGTTTGGTTATAAAATATCCTAACATACAGCCCTTTACACAGGTCCATATTCTTTCCTTCTTAACGCCTATTTATAGATATATTACAATCATTGAGACTTTGGATATTAAATATCATTAAAAGTGTCAGCTATCAACCAAGCATAGCGAGGTTTTCTTTTAACTTAGGTAGTTTGAATTTTGTCTGTCTGTATGTCTGTCCATCTATCACTATATTTATTCCTTGATAACTGTCAAATACAGGAACTAATTTTCACTAAATTTGGCTGCGGACAATATATGAACCTAGGCCACATACAATGTAGACATAAGACCAACAGCCTCGAGGTTAAAATGGCTGCTATCATTGGGAGAGATTGAGTCCTTCACCACTGGGTTCGCTAAGTGTAGTCCCAAGTGACAACATCGCTATCAAGCAGGAATTTTTTAAAAAAAGTTTACTTTAAAGGTGATTTTACTAAAGAACAGACAAAACTTGCCTTTTAGTGTAGATAAACCAGCTTTCAGAAAGCTAGGTTCATGTCAAGGTTAGGATAAAGGAGGTTTTCTGGTTCCCATAAGGCCTGTGTAGACAGCTTTAGAAGAAGGCGTGATGTCACTGGTAGCCCCCTGCCATCTTAACCGCTCACGAAAGAATATGAAAAAACTTATTAATTCTATTTGGTTTAAATTTGTATATAAATAGGTTTGTTTTTGTATAAAGTCAAGTGAGTATTTTTATGACAATTATTGATTAAATTTTGGATTAAAACATAAAGAGGTATACAAATTATAGTAGTAATATTATTTTCACTGCTAAAAGTTGCTAACATGTTTTAGAGGAGACAACCTTAGTGTTAAATTATTTTTATTTATTCATACCAATTCATTTTTTGTCACGCAAGAATAATTATATGTTTTTATACAACTAGGATTAAATGATATTAATAAATATAATATTAATAACCATATATATAGTATTTAACGTGCACTTTCTGAACTGACTGATTATATTAACAAGCGACTTATAGAAAGGCTTGAAAATAGAACAGACAAAACAATAAGCCACCGACCGTTAATCATTAACTGTGGTAGTGGAAACCCACATTTAATCAATTAAATATTTTTTGTGCATTATGTAATATGAACCAGGGACCTTTAACTCAGTAGGCAGACAAGCTACCGACTGAATTAAAGTTTATGACTATTTAATTTATGTTATAGACTTTATAACTGATGTAATCGTCTCATTAAAACTTAATTATAATGTTCTGAAAATTGAGAAAGGACACCTGGACACGGGAATCGAGCCCGGTACCTTTGGATTAGTACGCCAATGCTCTACCACTGAGCTATCCAGGAATCCTCCAGTGCAAAGGGTCATTCTTCACTCATATTTTAAAGCAGAATGTATTATGGACGTGCGGAAATCGTTGGCAACAATGTGTGATTTTATTAAGATCAATCAGATAACGCAGTCACCTTCGACTCGGTAGTTGGCTTAGTGCTGCCACCTGTACAATTATTATAATTGTAAGAGATTTCATATTAAAAAATAAAATAGCTGAAACTATTGTTTATATGAGTGAAAAATGCCCCTTGGCATGGAAAGATTCATGGATAGCTCAGAGGTAGACATTGACGTACTAAACCAAAGGTCCCAGGTTCGATTCCCATGTTCAGGTGTCATTTTTCAATTTTCAGAATATGATATCTAGCTGGAGAATTCTTCACTAAAAAGAATAAACAATAACTTTGGCTATTTAATTCTTAATTTTAATTGTTACATGCCTCTATGAACCAAATTTATGATAAAATGAAGAAAATTAATGTCAATATTAGGTTGCTTTTTAGTCTTATTGTCTATATTTTCAATCAGATCTAATTTTGCTAAAATATATTTTACTTTTTAAAACTAAAATTTATTAAAATTATCAACAGAAGCTGAACTTAAATTAGAATTATTTTGAGTTAAAATCTTTTTGTACTTTTGAATCTTTTTTTCGGAATTAATCACTCCTATAACACTTATTTTTATTATTATTATCACCGCGTCTTACTACCTGTTCGGGTTATACTCACTTATGCTAATGTGTAATGGTAGGGTGATTGTGAGATGAAATGGAGGACCTACAGTTTAACGTGGAGTCCGAACCACGGTGGAGGCCTGGCATTCCTCACATTCACAAGCTGTGATTAATACACGTCTTTTCAGAGGTGAAGGAAGGGTTTGGCAATCAGATAAATATGTGCCGGGATCTAGGATTGAACCCCGGACCCCCAGCACAGAGGTCCAACACCTTAATCTTATACCACCAGGTCACCTTTATAACACTTATTGAATTTATGTGAATAAGCATTAAGAACTTTCATTCTTATGAATGTTCTGTGCCTAAAAGTTATTTTTACACCTTATTGGGTAGCATACACTTGTAAATATTTGGAGGATATTTTCACTGAGATTTAATTTTGTACTAAGGGTACTTAAACAAGTTCCGCAACACGATCCTTTCTTTTTCCAGCTTTAATTCTTCCGTTAGTCAGTCGGCAAGGAAAAGGCCACCAAAAGACATATGCCTAATCCAGAAAGGTGTTGTAAATGTAGGCTCATGCTTGTAGGTGTGGTTACGAAGATGCGGGAATTATTTGTTGTGTTTTTTCGAAACTCATCCTACTAAATACTAAAGTACACTTCTTTCACAGTAATCAGTTCCCTGATTTTGATCGTCCTTTGTAACAAACTGAATTGCACAAACAGTCAAGTATAATCAGAGAGGGATGATAATTTATTGGTTTTAATTAGAGACAATATATTTTCCAGTGCATCCTGATTAAGTCTATGAATTAAAAATATTGAAATTGATGCTTTTCCTCAAATCTTGAAAGCGTTCCATTTAAGACTTTGATTCAATTTAGCACCTGTTCTTAGATAAATTAATTGGTATGATTACACAATATTTCAACGTTTCTATGAGATGTACTGTTGTGTCCAATATTTTGTTTCGATTTATTATTTATGTTATATCAGAAGTATTTTAGTGTTGTATCAGAAACATTAAAGGTCCCTTTATCGCAATGAAGATATCTAACATAACAAATCAAGTGTCAGGCAATCTCTTTATGCACCACAGTTGGCAGTGCACCTGCGTCTCTACCTTAATATTAATAAATGAGGGGAATATTTTAATCTTAAATAAGATAGAAACAAAGGTACACATACACATAAATAAACAATCAATGAGAACAAGAGGAAATTAAGAGCAGTATGATTTAATAGGGCTAAGTACTTAGTAAATTATTAGCAAATAATCTCGGTAAGTACTATCTATAAAAGATTTATAAGATACCAGGTAGCATTGCACATATAATGGTCAACTAGGTGCGCGAAGCGCCTAATGGATGTACGAAGCAATATTTAGTTAAGTTTTAAAAACATCCATACCCGTGCACACACAGGCAGTCCTAGCTTTGGGAAAGATCAAGTTCAGTTATTATGAGCACCACGGATGTTGGGCAAGGATCCCTATATAAGGTGGGCAAGAAGAGACTACAAGACAAAATAGTAGAATCTACGGGCCATGCCGGGTCGGCAAAAAACTTCTCACAACTTGAGCCCCCAATCGGGGTTCAGCAAATATAATACAGATAGCTTGGCCCAAGCCCGAGGGGTAGGAGCGGCACATAAGCCAGATACCCCAAAAGGGAATAAACAAACCACAAGAAAAATAAAACACGAGCCAAGTCTGAAGGAGAGAGACGGCCCGCAGGTTGAATACCCCAACCTGAGTTTCTGATAGACAAGTGTACCTAACTAGGCATTGTTCCCAGGCCTTCAGATAACCTGAACCATTGCTTCCCTGCAAGATACCTTGAAAGATGGAATAATGGTCACACAGTGTGTGGTGAGGGACACAGCCCTTATGAGCGGCGACCCCAATGGCTGGGCCGAAGAAACGCGTGAAGCGCGAGAAATGAGCTAAGTTTATCACTATCTTTACATAAGAAAAAGGGCATAGGTTCTAACCTAACGCTACATAATCAATCAATAATGGTAACAACAATAATGCCTAGGCCTAGCGAAGACATTTGTTACTCCTAATTTCTAACAAATAACAGAAATGATACGTCATAGATCTAGCCACGTTGCAGGCTATTCCTAATCTCTCCCGTACTATATAAAAATCCGTGTCACTTCCTTCTATCGAGTGGATCCATCGCCTCAAACCATAAGTCCATCGTTGAAACGTAAACTTTGCTCGACGTGTGGTGTTCGTAATGTATATCAGCTGAGCTAGTAGTGGTGTATTTTCCAAGCGAGCCGGAGAATATATAGTATAGATGCTCCGCGTGACGGAGCGACCAGCAATGAGAAGTGGGGGAAGTTTCCATCGGCGTCTGGAAGGTCTACTCGTTTGAGCAAACAGCACCAGAAATGCTATCAGTTGACTTGTTGACTTTGGTGCGTGCAGAGTCTTTAGCACGTGAACGCGGCCAGTCATTTCTTAAGCGCCGCTCCTTCCGATGGGGCATCGGGCTTGGAGGAAGAGTCGGCGAAGTGGGTATGTAAAGAAAGCAAATATGTTTTACGAGTCTAGTATGAAACAATATTATACCAGTAATAACTTTTGATGACTTGCTTGCATCAACTAATTTTTATATTTTATAATCGAACAGGGCTAACCCAGTTCAGCCCATTACAGCAAAAGCGTTATTAGTAGGTAGCTGTACAGACGCTACATATTTCATAAAACAAATTATCCACATATTCACTACCGTAAACTAGTTTAGTTATTTTAAATTATTTTGAAACCTCCATTTTGACAAACATAACTAGCTTAACTCCAGAAACCCTTTTACATAATAACTTTTAGAGAAAGTATGAATATATTTATTAATCTTATACCCAGCAGAGTAAGCCTGTAATCAAGATCAAATCTTTAAAGATCAAGAGGAAAAAATACTAAACCATGGTGGTGGTTGTTTCAACTTTTGTGTCTAAGGCCATAACAACTTTAAATCAATAAATTAAACTTTACCTATCCACAGAATGTAAAGTATCATAGCTACTGTAAATGACTAAAATAAAAATAAACACAGAAAAGGGATGAGTTGGGGAGGGGGGGAAGAGGATTTATGATATCTGAACTATTGTGTTCGGGCCACCACCCCTTTAAAACAAACAGTTATTTGAAAGTGAGCTTTTTTTTGGAAGTGCTGCTATCATTGAGACCTGCAATTATCTCACCCCAGAGCCCAAGGACTCAACCTGGCTCAAGGAGAGCAGCGAGTCCCATAGGCCGTAAGGCTCAGAGTCTGGTGTATACCTTGTCTGTGAACTAGACTTAACAACCTATATACGAGGTTTTTAGATCTGTTTTATCTGTTTCCAGATGGCGGTCGCTCGAAATTCTGAGTGTCCGATTGTTCATCCATAACTACCAAATTTATGGACCATACTAAGCAAAATTTGTCATGAAAGTTTTTTAACCTAGGCCGAATGATGTATGTATTATACATACAAGGCCGTAGTCAGCCAATAATTTCAGGAGGGGTTTGGTGGTTATATCCCCCAATTTCCGGAAGCTAGAAAAAATTATAAAGGATAAACCGTTCTAGAAGCTATCTGAAGTGTTTTTTATGGCAACATTACCCCCTAACTGCTGGAGGAGATGATAAATTCTAAATATTAAACACCTCTAGAAGCTCTATGAAGTGCTTTTTAGGGTAACACAGCCCCCTAATTTGTACTTATATCTTAATTTTGATATTGTTTGAACCATAAATAAAGCCATATATATTTTGTTCATAGAATTTCGGAGGGCTACGGCCTTGTATACATATATGATATTTAGATCTGTTTAATCGTTTTCATATGGCAGCTGGTTAAAATATATTTCGTATAATAGCTTATCTCAATTAATTTGAATCTAAAAATTCTAGCATTCGATTGATTACCAATAATTCACTATTTTAAAATTTTGACATCATTTGTGCGACGAAAGTCTTAAACCACGTGAATGATATGTATTATTAAATATAGTATTGATTTTTCCCCATGTGTAACTTGATTTCCAAAGTAAATTATTAACTTCAAATTCAAGGGGAAAATATAAGAGATATTTCATTTTAAAATATGAAGATAACTCTTTTTCAGACTGAATTAACGGTAAAACCACAAATGCAGTAAATTGTAGTAATTAAATAACTACTAATTTTAACAATTTAATGATCATTGCTTTATTCGCATGTCTGAAAATAAATAAAAGATTCATCAAAATAATGATTTGTTTTAAATCTTTATAGACCTCAACGATAAAATATTATGTTCAACCTTTAATGAATCATACAATAGAACATTTCCTCTCCCTTTCCAAACCTTTTTTATTGGTTTTTATGACTTCACTCTGTACTTGAAATCTTGTTAGTGTTTTTCCTTTAAATATTTTTTTACTCATTTTTCTTTCTTGATTCTACACACTGGTTTTTGTTTTCTAAAACTTGATTTTATCTATTTTTTTAGTATTACACTTCAAAAATAACAAATCCCCAATAATATTTACTAACTTCAAATGACAAGCATTTTTCACGTGACGTCAAAAGTAACATCCCACATCCGTACAAACTATAACAGATATTCCCTCGTGATAAGAGTGGACTCAACTTTTCTAAGCACTTGAAGGGTAAATCGTGGAACTACTTCATGACAGTAACTATTGAAACAGTTTCAACGTAGTACCTCATAATACAACTTTGAGGTAGTAAATAACAAGTGGAATTGTTCAAGACAGTAACTAGTGAAACTACTTCAAACCCGTAATTAGCGTCACTACATCGGAACTACTTCAAGAAAACACCTTACAGAACCACTTCAAAAGTCAGAGAACTACTTCAAGACAGTAACAATTGGAAATATTTGTCATGCCTCTTGGTCTCATTGGGAAGTGGTAAATTTCAAATCTATATTCATTTTATTGAACAATGAAAGCAACTGTTTAGAATAATTTCCGTTGGACACTATGAGATTCAGAGTTTTATCTATTTAATTGATTTGCTTGGAAATAAATTGAGAAATTACAGGGAGTTCACTGGTAACTGTTTATAAGACTAATAAAAATCTTAGTTTCTCACCCACTCTTACCCCCTCCACTATCCAAAAATAAATGTACTCACGCTTTTCTTTAACCTCCTGGCGTTATATTATGCAACTTTTTCTAATTTACATTTTCTTTATATTGGAGGTGGTGATAAATTAGTTCATTAATAAATACATGCCGTTAATATATTTTAATGTATATGAATACATAGCAAGAATATATATTAAATTATATTAATAAATATCATTAATATATTTTAAATTACATGAATCAATATATTTTAAATTAATTATATCCTCATACATAGCTACATTTATTAAATATTAGTTTAATCTAGTAGTATTAAGGGTTAATGAATCAATCAAGATTTTACAGTCATTGGCATAAACGTGTATGGATTCATTCAGCTATGTGTGCTATAATAACACTCATGTACATTTTATTTACGATTAGTAAATCAGACACACACATTTTATTAGAATAAATAAAGCATGTTATATATAATAAGAACAACTTATTTAAGTGAAGCTATTTTGAGGATTGTAGTTGCTCGTATTTTGTAAATTAGTAAAACCATTTATTATTGAAAATGTATGCTCTATGAATTAGATATTTACAAAGTAGATTTCTAATACAGTAGAGATTTCAGTAATTTGAAGTTGTATTTATGAATAGTACTCAACCCTAAGGTTGGTTGAGTTCTCTACTATTTCACCGTCAGCTGTAAAGCCTATGCTGCACTGAAGAGGCGTATTTGGGAAATAAGGAGTGAGGTAGCTTCCCGTTGATTTCCTCTCTGAGTTAGAATGTAATATTGCACATCACTCTGCCAAGACTACCAAAATGCAAACTCCAACTGACCCTACATGCGACACTTTCACTATATTAACTACAGGGATGATTATTACTAGTCTCGTTCATACCTATGCCACTTTCATATTTGTCAGATAAATAAATGAGACAGACAAATCAATTAAAGGAACAATTTGCTCTAGCCCATACCAGAAGATAGAGTGCATTGTTAACACTATATCTGACCAGACTGAGAACAATGAAAGTAACAACTTGGTCTAGCCCATATCAGAAAATATAGTGCATTATTAACACTCTATCTGACCAGACTGAGAAAAATGAGAGTAACAGTTTGCTCTAGCGCATACCAGAAGATATAATGCATTGTTAATATTGTAGGCCTATCTGACCAGAGAAGATCTGAGCTAACTTTCAAGAAAATTAAGGTAAATTATTCTCTTGCGGGGATTTAAATAAAATAAATAGATATAACACAATTTAATATTTAAAATTGTAATATTCATATAAAATATAGGATAGTTTTATTTTTATCTGAAAAAAAAGTTTAAGAATTAATTTAATACAAATGTTTGTCATCATAGTAAGAAAGAGCTAACATCTAAGGGCAGTTAAGTTCTTAATCATACCTAAAGGAAAGATGGGAACTTTATAACTATTAATTTTATCTAAGCAGTAATGGGTAAGATATAATTTTACTGTGAACTAAACACATGAATCAGTGGTATAAAATATTGATTTATTATATCAGTATTATGTTATAGTGAAAAAACCTTTAGTTCATAGATTTAAATAATGAGTTGTGTGCTTTAAATTGGTAGGAGATATTTTAAAATGGCACGTTTTTATTCCAACATCACCTTAGTTGGGCTACTAATTATGTTGAATAGTAAGTAAAACATTCTTTCAATATTTTGTATTTATTACATAAACATACAACACAATTTCTTTATCACTAAGGATTAAAGCTGTGTTTAAATGAGTTGTGGATATCTAGAAAGGCCTCTGCATTTAAGAAGCATTTTATACTAATTTCAAAATATGGTTCAGCCGTAATAGATAGAAAAATTGTCAACATATCCCTTTAGTAATAAAAATGTCTACTTTGCTTCTTAAACCGTTCATGGCTTGATTAGCTTAATCACCAACAAAGATTTTTAAAGTAAAAATACATATTATTTATTTTAAACTTTGGTAATTTTTTACTGTTATGAATATTACAAAATTATGTCTATATGGCAAAAATACACGGTAATTGAGATGTGTAATAGAGTATTAATATGGATCTCTATCATAACTTCAAATATATTAAACATACGTTCACTACAACATTTTTAAAACTATGTTTAGCCTCTAAAGTTAAATGAAGACTCCGCTTACTCTGAAAATCAAAAAGCTTACCTTGATGGGTTACACTTCAGTATGTTGCAGCTCAGAATATAGTACCATCATATATGTATTTAATTACAAGAAAAGTATTTTTTTAAATATTTAAACCTTGATTTAACCTCGGAAATATTATTTTTATTCGATTAAGCTAAACTTCGAATCATAAAAATGGACTTTCTAATTATAAATACAACTTCTGCTAAGCAAACAATTTCTTTTATCAGTTAAAATGAAAAAAATCAATAGTGAAGAATGATTAGGAATAATTATAGTGGTTTTTAAGTTTCATAAAAGCAATTTTCATAATAGTTACCAAAGTGTTAGGATACTTTCCTTCAAGTAAGTTGTGCTCCTAGTCCTTAAACTAAAAGCAAAAAGTGTTACGTATTTAACGATTGTAAAAATATTGTTGCTCCCCTATTTTAAATGTAAATTAATATCAGAATTTAGCATGGTTTTAATATCCTTATATCTTAGATATAAATTAATATTCTTCAACCCAAGGATTTGAGGTACCCACACAAACCTCACAGGACATGTAGAGGTTGATACCTTACGACGTTTCTTAGAATCACGCTCGTATAATTAAATCATGTCGGAAGATTTTGTCTTAAGTATGATGTTGGCTGATTTCTGATTAGGGGAACACTACGTTCTGTTGGCGTTGAGCAGGAGTGTCAAACTCACGGCCTATTTTATGTTGAGTCGTCTTATAGTGCCCCTACTTGACAGTATGCATCAGTATTTACAACCAGACCGTACACGGCCAGTCTTTACGTCATTATTTTATTCAGTCTCAGCTCCTGCATGCAACGTTCAACAACATGGATGATAAGAAAAAGGCGTAGAGAGTCAATCTTTGCTGCTGAGAATGAAGGAAATACTGACGAACGCGCGCACATGGTCAGTCTTACTGTCAGTATTAATGTCAGTCGTCTCTCCCACCATTTAAAAGACTGATGGACTGATACTGATGTGATCAGAAAATTCTGATAAAATCAGTAGTTTCGTAAATCCAACCATCAGTCCATCAATACTTCACCTACATGATCCATTAGACTGTCAGTATTAATTATTATTTTATTAATACTGACATTCTTACGTATCATGTAGGGGCCCTAGCTGCGTGGGCCACAGCTTATCATGGATAGGGTTGTATATGGGCCACTGGTCTCATCAGAAATAACCTTAAAATGGGACACTGTTCTTATTTATATCAACATTTTTGGAAGGTTTTATTGGGGAATTTAGCATAATTTGGAGAATTCTGGCATGTGAGATTGTATACTATATCTTTACCCTCTCTTCAAAATAAATCGATTCCAAATAAAAATGTTGAATTAGCATACCAAATATGTGCAATGTTTGGTAGACCATTATGCTAATAGCGGCTTTCTTAAATTTAATGAAACCAAACACTCTAGAGATTTGAACTTAAAGACACATACATTTGAAAAATTATAAAAATAACTTGGCTATAAGATTTAATTCCTGACATTAACATTATTGCTGCAAATAAAAGGGTTCAGTTCTATGAAAAATAAACACAGTTACGTTCATTGTTTTTTAATTAGTAAGATACGATGTTTAATTTCTATCTTCTTTAAAGTAATGATAATATGGTTCTTTTAATTTGACCCCTTCAGTATTTTTAACGCTCACTGTAGTCTGTATGATCAAACTACTGTAGTTTGGCATGCCTGGCAGTGGTTACTGAGCAAAGGACCAAAGCTTTGAATGATTTATAAAGCCTCGGCTCGTCAAACTTGGTTCGTAACGATCAATTCACGCTGCTTAGCTTCTTAATGGCTGTAATATTTTACGGACAAAAAAAAATTAAATACTTGTTATATCATTCGTATTTCAACAATGATCGACTAGCTGTGATCTAGTGTTTGGAGTTCCTAGATACAATTCCAGAGGTCTTTGTCCCTGGTGCTTCTAAATTGTATGTGAAGAAGTAGGTCTAGAACGGAGTAAACTCAAGCTCGTGAGGACAAATGAGGAGCTACTTGGAATGGAAAATTAGCTACGGTCTAGAAAACCGAAATTAGCGGCCAGAGGGACCATGCTGACCATGTGATATCCTCCGCAAATGTTGACACTATCTCCGAACACGGACGGTGGCTGCTCGGTCGGTAAGGTTTGATAGCGGGTTGATGCCATGGAGTTTTTAAATTCAACAATAAAATAGTAAGAATGTGTAAATCTTCAAACTGCTTGGTCAAATCTCCTTCTCTAAAACTTTGACACCAACACTAACATTCGCATCTCAAACATATTTTGAAGGTAGAAGAAACTTCAACATATTATGATGAAAATTTATTAAATTTAAAAGTTCATTTGACATAATTAAACATATAATATTTTGTTCATAACAGATGATAAATTTTATATCTACACCAACTTGTACCCACTTCAGTGGTCAAAATATTTACGGTGTCACTATTACAGTAGTCCAGGTTGCCAATGTCGTAGATATGGGATCGAATTTTAGTTGGGTGTACTTGGGGTGATTTTCCACACCCTCTCCACGCAAATACGAGCACTGTTCTTATAAATGTAACCTTCCTCATCCCTAACATAATAGCGTAATTATTAAAGCATGAATGGGTAGTCAGATACGATGCTAAAAAACACCGATTGGCGGTTAAACGAAATCCATGACAAAGGTAGAGTTAAATTCAGTTATTTTAACATAGAATAATATTGTATTCTTGTTTTTTTTCCTCCAACCCTTCTCTTTACTTAAATGTACACAATGAGTAGTTTGAAAGTTAAAAGTTGTGCTGTGTGACAGCAACCAAAACCTTATTTTTGACTTCAGCTTTGATTTTTCTTCACTTCTACTTTTCTTAGTTATTATTGGAAACAATTTATATCATTAAAGAAATAAAGCTTGCTCTTGGGCAAATCTTTTTTTTTATTTTATACACAAACACGAAACTTAGAAACGTACTCAAAGTGGTGATATAACTTGATCTACGAGAATTGTATCCACCTCCATGGTGTAGTGGTCAGTACACCTGCTTAAAAGGTTAGGTGTCCCTGTTTCGATTCCTGGATCGTGCCTTGAATATTTTCATATCTAAGGGAATTATCCCAACGGTCGCCGGGTGTTGGTAAATTAGGTTTAAGGTAGGCTTAAAGCTCCCACTGGCTGCACAACATAATAACTATCATCACATCATATCACTGTGGGTATGACCTGTAGACAACCTCCTATGGTGTAACCTGGGCAAAATTCTGTGCAGCAAGAGTGGCGAATGGTCTGCACTAGGTGACTGAACTGGATTTCATATCAATAATTCCATGTGCTTTCAAAAATGGAAACTTCAAAACAAATATTAAATCAAACTACAATTTAAAGGATTAATAGCAAAGTAAACTTATCAATAAAAATTACTTTATATACAAAATAAATGATACGGTACACCACACAGACTTTCTTCAGTTTTTATCCTAAAATAGATATTTACTAAAAAACTTGTAAGATTTTCAAAGAACTAAATTAAAAATCTTATAAATCGGAAACTATTGATTTTATAAATATATATATATATATATCAAATAAAAGATTTTTATCTTTAAGAGTACGGTATTACAACTTTACAATGATAAGTTATATCATATCTCAAATAGTTGCGGAGAAATGATGAACATTTGAAAATTTATTGTGTATAAAGTATTCTTAAATTTAATTTCATAAGAAAATGAAAGTTTCCATTATGTTTATAGTGACAAACAATATCTAAATATAGAATTTAATCAAAATCGTTACAGCGAGTTTCATGAAAATTTATTCTTTCTCTTTTTGTCCTTCAGTAAACTACCCTTAAATTTAGGGTTGGATATCTAATTCCAAAAACCACTCGTGGGGACCTTATGAAAACCCCATATACCAAGTTTAGCCCAATTAGTAAAATAGTTTGGGCACTAGTTGGTGGTACAGATTGACAGATGGTATTGCAAAAACCACTTATTTGTTGTTGTTATAGGGGGTCATGAAACGTTTATGAAAATTTTTATTTAAAATTTTATAACGATCACAATATTATCTCTCCAAGGTGTAGATAGAAAGTAAAGAGGGAGTGAGGTAGAGTTAGTAACAGTGATCAGTCGATTCTAAGACCGTCAATCTACTGTAAGGCGTGGGAGACATATAATACATACTAAAGGTCTCCGAATATTTCACGACAATCTTCTGCCAGAGGATCAGGAAAACATAATGAATGTTATTTTAATATATTATACCCCAAGGGCTTTAGGAGGAAGCAATTCTCTCCCCCCACAAGGAAGTGAAATCCATCCTTCTTCCCCCCCCTGCCATGCATCTTTCTCCTAGAATAGTCGCATCCCTTAAAACACCCCTACGTTTCTTCTGTTGTTTCAAGAAGATTCACATGATGAATTCAAGCTACGTGTGCAGCTGTTATTCTGGAGCGGAACATACTATTATATACACACACCAGGCTAATAGCATTTTTTAAATGAACAACGTGAAGGAAGTAAAATGTTTTAACATTGTAGACCTAAAGAGAAAACACTTATGTAAATACATTGTTGTAACTGTAGAAATGAGAACATTGATACTGATTTATATATAAGATATCAATCATCCAATGATGTATATATTTTATCTTTTGAGGTTTTGAAATATTTAACTTATTTAATTATAACTTTGAACTCATTTTACTCCCAAGTAAATATTTATTATTTATAAATAATTTAATTTTAAAATTTTACATTACATATTTGCTTGAATTGCAGGTAGTATTCAAACCCTAATTACAAATTTAAGGAGATCCATTATGCCAATAATAGTTCCCATGTAAATTATATTTTATATATACCAGCTATAACCTTAATTGACAAAGTTGTATTAGGTTTTTTTATAATATCTTATAATTTAAAACGTTTTGAATTATAAATTATAAAAATATAATCATTGATTTTCTGTAACAATTTGTATTGTACAATTTTTAGAGCTACGTTTGATTGATTCTGTTGTTTATTAACCGAAATATATTTGTTTTTGTGGTTTTTAAAAGCTTATTTTGCCAAACAGGGTCAACAAATTTACTTAAAAATAGATGTTCATAGCTTACATTTTAATATGGCAATAATACCATGCAGATTATTTTGCCCTAATTCTACTTCTGGTACTATACATGACAAAATATTTTTCTTTAGATTTGTTATTCACTGGTCTATTATATTTTGTTGAGCTGTAAGTTTATTGCAGTAGCTTTTGAAAACAACTGCAATAGATGCCATCCTTTAAAAATGATGAGAGTAAGCCTAAGTAGATTATATTGTGCAGTCAAATAAGGTGATCATTGGTCTGCTTGAAAACATTCTAGGCAGAAACATCTGCCTGAAATAGTTCAGTTAGGATTGAAACATAGAAACTCGTGTCAGATTTTTTCACTTCAATTACTGTTTCCAGCCTGTGGTCTGGGTCATTTTTTTATTCAAGTCATATATTTTCCACTATCAGCTTGCTAGGCCTGTCGTAGCTTCATATATCCTATAATACAACTTCAGACTAGGACAAGTACAGCATCCAGTCCCCATAAGTTAATTTATCAATATGAAAGTGTAGACCTACATTACATTAATATTCGGTCATGCCAGGAATCGAAACTGGGACCCTTATCTCGGTAGGCAGACATGCTACCCACTGAGTTAAGGTGTCATACTTGTATCAGATTCATGGTTATAAGCCTTTACAAATTTCAGTTGTTTTATTGCAGTATAAACGTATGAGTCCAAATTTAAAATCATCTTTCAAGTTAGCCCACTTACCTCGGAGGTTGTATGGTCCAAGTCTTAACTCCCACAGTAGTCTTAACTGCCTTTGATGGCGAGATCGGTGAGGGAGTCCCAGTTGGATCTACTGAGGGTGGTTTTTCCTAAAGAGTTTGTCCCTACCTTTCCATGTAAATGAGGGTGCACATACTCTAAATTCAACCTTCCTTGTCCCTAACACATTATCGTAACTTGTATATAAGCATATAATCTGAAGCAGTAGCTACACACAGTGCTAAAAATAATAAGACAAAACCTTTCTCTATACATCAAATAAATATTGAAAAATCATTTAAGAAACTACATCCCAACTTTTCTGCTGTAGGTTTTCTATAGAATAATCTAAAATTTCAAGCAAATAACGTAGCTCCTTTCGTATTTTCAGATCATTTGTGTCGTGATTCATTGAACTCAATATGTTGACAAATTTGATGATTTTTTGGCAGCCTCGTTATCGAAGACTACTACGTTTTTTGGCACCCATGTGTGTATCAACTTCTAGTTTTCCAATATAAAAGCATCGTCCTACCTTACTCTTTCTATATGAAGAGAAAATAATTTCTTTAGAAACGTTTTTTCCGCTATATATGAGCATACTATTAATTTATGAACCTAATAAAATGGCATGATACAATCTAACTATTTGATTACACGATTGAAATATGATAAAATGGTGCTTAATATTTTTTTAAGTAATTTTAGTAAATATTGATTTTTTTAACATGATCGGTAAACACAAAATATATTAATTATTTTTGACATTAACATGATTTACATTTTTATCTACAACCCATAGATTTCGAAATTAAATATTAAATATTTAAAAGTACAAACCGGGTTTTCCATGTTTAAAGATTAAAGTTAATATAAAATATGATTACTATATATTTAACCATGTTGAAGCAAGTTATCCTGAAGCCAAAAATTATAAATATAGTTTGTTATAATATCAGGGGGAGTTTTAAGAAATAATGTGCAAAGAAATGGCACTAAATAATTAGATAGATTAGTTTACTTGTAATATGTTTAGCAATAGATTCTATAATTTTTGTAAAGATTAATTACCATTAATATTAATACAAAATTAGAAATTAAAAATAAATACAAAACGAAGACTTGGATTTTAATAATTCATTCTATTTGAGTAGGTTTAATAGATGTATTATAATCTAGGTTGTTTGAATAAACAATGGTTGTTTTTTGTAATAATTTTTATGATGAATTTTAGATTTTATAAGGATATAATTTCATAAAAATTTATATACTATTTATTTCATGTTATTTTTTAATGTGTTAAAATATAAAAAATATATTCAAACTTATTTTAGCATCACGTCTTACTACCCATTCTGGCTATATGCTTGTATACGCCAATGATTTTAGGGATTAAGAAGTTATAATGATATAAAGTGTACACGCATTTTCGTGGAGGGAGAGTGGAAAAACAGTCTGGAAAATCCATCCTCAGTACACCAGACCGAGATTCGAACCTCAATCTCCCCGTAGTTGGCAGTTTAGTCTACTGCGAGAGTAGCACTTCTAACCACTCAGCCACCGAAGTGGGTTGAATCATATTTAAAATAATCTAATCGTGCTTCCGTTATAGCATATGGCTTCCTATTTTAAGACATATTAAACTTATTAGAAATTTATTTTCCAGGTAGTTCACAAGATTTTTTGTTTTATTTTTTCCCACCTGCTCTTAACTTAATATCTAAAGACTATGCTCATCATTTGTACTAGGTACGCCTATAGGATTCAAGCCCCAATGTCCCCTTTATCAGTAGTCCATCCTTTTGCGAGAGTGACGCTCAAAACCATACCACCACGGAAGCAATATTTAAAAATAAAAATGTTTCTGCTAGCCAATTTTTCCACCAACGTATACTATACAAATTAACTATACACAAAGATTCCTTTAAGAGAGCTCAATAGATAGATTAGTTTTAACTGTGAGGGAAATGAACAGTTTATATTCGAGTGACAAGCGTGCCAGTAGGTCTCATGTGCAAAGTTTAATACCAGAGAATGTTTGGTGTATAAGTAGAAATCATTATCATTTGGACTGGATCTTACAGAAGCAAAGTACATCACTCCAATGATTGGGAAATTCATTTGAATTTCGTTGACCTAGATAGATGGTCCCACATCCTTCTTTTTGTGTCAAAACTAGAGGAATGAATGGTATATGAGCAGCTGGTTTCGTAACGGGAAACAACCTTATTTGCCTGTAAGTAAATGGTTGGTTTAAATTATAGGTTACGACCAAATTAATAACTATCTTTAATTTATTTTCAATGAAGCATAAACAAGGTTTAATTTGATTGATTGGAAATTCTTGAGCGATAAGAATCCGTAGCACAACTTCCTTCAGAGGAGAAATAAAGTTGTTGGTCCCATGTCAATTGTGGCATGTTCAATAAATATGGATGGTATGTGGCAAACTCCTGGCAAACTTGGTAGGCACTTTCGTTCACGCTCATACAAATTCTCGTGTGCTAACTTAATCAGTCGATTCAGAAAGTGTACGTTAAATATTTCAAATAAATAAAATTAAATAATTTAAAAAAGTTATATTAGGCATACTGTCCTAGCTATGGCTACAAACACTAATACTAGTGTATTAGACCACTTACTTTGAGTATATGATATTCTCAGCTGGAGACGTCAAATGTTTGCAAAAGGAGCTCACTATAGTTAGGCTGGTATCAAATACCTGTAGATAATCCATTTAAGTTTGAAAAAAATAATAAAATACAAGCTTGGTAATATTTTCTCTATGAAAATAAAACACTGTGTAGACATATTTATATTTGTTAAACCTGCTTGAGTACTATATCTATATTCAAATGAGAAATAGTGTGAATAATCTCTTTAAAAAATATATATGCCGTAGAAAGTACAAAGTCAGATGGTTTTGAGCCCCTTTTAAAATGGCTAGACCTCCTTTAGAATTGATGAACTGTCACTTCTCCTATCACGTAGAAAAAGAGACGATTACTATTACATAATTACATAAATTATACTTGATGAAGGATAGGGAAGGAAAATGCATCACAGATATATATAAGTTTAACAAATAAGTTTATTAAAAAAGTAAACAATAAGATATAGAATTACATATGAGTAGGAAGATTTTAATTCAATTAATCAACGATAACTATATTCCGTTATTGAGATATAAAACATTAGTTTGTACCAATAGGTATTAATACGTTGTAGACAAAGAATCGATTGAAGTTAGATAGAACATTTCGTTTAGTTTAATAACTCTAGAAATAGGGATATTCGCTCTTACTCGATCTGCCACAACTCGGCAAGAGTAAAAAGGGTAACTAAGTTTTAGGCAAAATACAAAAAGACAATCCAGCCAGGCTAATACCAGACTAATACCTGAGAGATCTAGTCATGAATTATAGTGAAACAATTGAAAATAGAAACATAGGATCAAATCCTATATTTTTAGAGTTACTAAGAAGAATATTATTTAAGTTAGCTAGATTGTATTAACCCTCATGGAGAGCTACGAAAAACCTGAAAATAATATCATATGATAAGAGGTTCCATTTTACAAATAATAGATGGCTAGCAATCAGACATCTACTCAGTATTTTGCTATGGTCGGTCATTTCCTAACGAGTACTGCCACAACAATCAATAGTAAATTTATACATTTACTCATTACTATGGCATACAATAGCTAATACAAACTATCTTTGAACACTAAGATTAATATGGCGCCTGAAGGGGCCGAAAGAAAGCATTATCCTCGCGGGCCAATAATTCAATCTAGTAGTGCTCCCACAGGTTGCGCACCGTAAATAGCTACACAAAAAGTGTGTAATCGTGACTGCAATCATTAACTGACCTAACTAGGTCTAATAAGAAAGTGTTATATCTGATTTTAGCCATAAAGAGATCCTAAACGTGATAATACCGTTTAGGGTGTCATAAAAATATAAAAATGTCTTAAAGACTTGGAAAAGAAAAACATATTAATAGGTTCTTTGTACACAATCATCTGGTCTAATACATATGTAGAGCATAGAACCCTCGTATTTAAACAATTTTTTATGGGCATAGGGAAATAACCCTCAGACTATCTAATCCAAGAAACTACGTCTGATGGACATAGAAAATAACGTCAGACATTCCGAATAAAGAAACCATGTCTGATGGACATAGAAAATAACGTCAGACATTCCGAATAAAGAAACCATGTCTGATGGACATAGAAAATAACGTTAGGCATTCTGACTAAAGAAACCATGTCTGATGGACATAAAATAAACGTCAGACATTCCGAATAAAGAAACCATGTCTGATGGACATAGAAAATAATGTTAGACCTTCTGACACTAAAACTTGTGTCTTATGAACATAGAAAATAACTCAGACACTCTAACAAAATGCACTATGTCTGATTTACATAAAAAATAAAGCAAGACATTTTAATACATGAAACTATTTTTGATGGACATAGAAAGCAACGTCAGATATTCTGACACGATACTCAATGTCTAATCGACATTGAAAATAAAGCAAAACATTCTGATACATTTAACTATGTGTGATGGACATGGAAACGGAGTTTAGAATCTAATATAGATTCTAAAAAGAAGCTACAGATACTTGAAGTCTCACAAGAGGCTCCCTCTGTGACGTGGTGGTGAGACGAATGCCCGACACATTGTGGCCACAAGTATTCTTCGGGGCTGAAGTCTTACGTCGTAGTTCTTCCTCTGGTGAATAAATATAACGGAACAGAAAAATGTGAGTCACAGGGAATCCGTTATATAGCAACAGAACTACCTCGGAATTTGATTACTTCAGGAGATCTAAGGCTAGAAGAGGGGGGGTTAGAGTTGTAGAATTACTCCACTTTCTCACTAGCGCGGTCAGAATGTGTGGCGAGCAGAGACAACTATCTTTATTTTCTTCAACGTGTACCCTTCGATCAAGACGTGAAAATGCTCGCGGTGCCGACATGGTCTGCTGGAGCAATGTTCCTCGACGCTTGGGCGTTTCCCAGCAACATCAATTCACAATGAGTCACCAGCTTCCATATCTTATTGGAATAGATTAGTACTTTTTAGCTTGTTTTAATTGTCTTTATGGAATTTCTATTTCTTTATGGAATTTTAATGGTAGATGTCATATTATATAAATGACATGCTACATTGATGAACTCTAATTGGAGGTTTCATAAACACACATCTAGTTATCTAGGCCTTTGCAAGGAGGTGATTTATGTATGTATATTATAGAGATGGGAAATTCTATTTTTCGATACCTATCGATTCTTAAGGGTATCGAGAGGATCGAGAATCAAAAAAATACCTCCATTCTTGATGCCTAGATTCCTAGAGATAAGTGAAAATGATCGTGAATACTTTATTAAGATATTAATTAATGAATATCAAATATTAAAGGTTGTTTGTAACGCATTTATTCGTTAATCATTCCTAATAATAATAATAATAATAATAATAATAATATAGGTAAAATTAATCTCAAAATTTTAAACCCAACATTAATATCATGACTGTAGTTTCTAAAGGCAGAAATGCTTTATAAGTATAATTAATATTAATAGACGTTTACCGAGATTTTCAGAATAAAATCAAATTGGTAAAAATGGTTTACCTATTACGGTAGACATATTAGTTTCTATTATAATAAACCAATATGGCCGTTCCCACTTCATTTCAGGCCTATTCCAATAAGAATCATGTATCGAAGAATTGAAGCAAAAATTTAAGAATCGAAATCGAGAAACGGAATCGAAAAACATGTATCGTCCCATCTCTAGTAGGCTATATTACCTCCCTCTTTCAGATTTATCAAAATTATTCTTTACATTATTTCTCCATAAGCCTGTTCCTAAGACTGTGTGGTTAGAGAGGTTGACCACAGGGAAGTTGTTCTATGAAATGAATGGTTAGAGAGGTTGACTATAAGAGGCACTGTCCTCAGGCCGAGTGGTTAGAGAGGTTGACTATAACTGTACTGTCCTAAGACCGAGTGATTAGAGAGGTTGACCAATGAATTTTGCTCTATAAATGAATGGTTATAGAGGTTGATTATAAGGGTACTGTCCTAAGACCGAGTGGTTAGAGAGGTTGACCAATGAATTTTGCTCTATAAATGAATGGTTATAGAGGTTGATTATAAGGGTACTGTCCTAAGACTGTGTGGTTAGAGAAGATTGACCACAGGGAAGTTGTTCTATGAAATGAATGGTTAGAGAGGTTGACTATAAGGGTACTGTCCTAAGACCAAGTGGTTGGAGATGTTGACCTCAGGTATTTTGTTCTATGAAAGAATGGTTAGAGAGGTTGACTATAAGGGTACTGTCCTAAGAGCCTAGTGGCTAGAGAGGTTGAAAACAGGGATGTCTTTCTATCAATTAATATTTAGAGAGGTTGGCTATAACGGTTCTGTCCTAAGACCGAGAGGTAAGAGATGTTGACCAATGGAATTTTGTTCTATGAATGAATGGTAGGCGAGGTTGACTATAAGAGTACTGTCATAAGACCGATTGGTTAGATAGGTTGAATAGGCGAGTGAGTGTTTGTAAATGTTGACTACAGGAATATTGGAGCGTGGTCCAACACAAGATTTAGGATCCTGCATTGATCTGTATGCTGTTAGTCCCCACATAGAGCTGGTAATATTACTGATATAACATCTCAGTGTGTAATATTGGTATGCTGTCCTAGGTCAGTTATTAGTCCCTAGACTTCACTGTTACGATAATTGGATCATAGCTAGGTGTATTATTAGGAACATTGTTCTAAACGTGTTAGTGTGTAGTTTATATAAATCTTGTATCAAAGAAATAGGCTATTTGTAAAATCCTTCATACTGTCCTAATTCCTGGTATGGACTCATTTATAATTCTAATTCTCTCTCAGAAGGCTGGTATTCAATTCTAATTAGGTGCATTAAGAGGGAATAGTTTTGCTAATAAATGGTTCTCCATACTTTTTTCAGACAACCTCGGTGGTCTTGGGGTAAATTGATCTGCTTCAGGACCCGATTCTCGTGGGTTCAAACCCTGCAAAGGTCGACGGATTTGTCTTTAGCGATAATAGTACGTAGGAGAACTTCCTTCGAAAGGGAAGTAGATCCGTCAGCCCAATGTATATTGTGGTATGTAAACGAACACTTTGAAGATAACATGTTAAGATAACATTCCGGTACAATTTGTTGGCCCTTTAGCACTCGCTCATAGAAATTCTCGTGTGAAGGGTAATGGGGAGCCACCACACTTCCTAGATTCCCTGAGTACATAGGTTTTCTACCAGATGGTGGATGCATCACTAACCAGCTGCAGGGCTGAATGCACGCTCAGCTCTGGATGGAGTGAAATAAATTCAAACTAACCTTCAAGTTGCTTATTTAGAAAAAAAATACTTTAACCATAAGAAAACATGTCGATTATTTAAGATCACTCTTTTATTGTGTCCAAAAACAAATACATGACCAGTTAAAGCTACAACATAGTTATAAACTCTTTAAATACATTAATATTAATAATTACATTATGTCACCTCTATCCCAGAAATCAGTTCCTTCACAAAAGTGTTTTATCTCAGTCACTTTTTAGTATGATTAGAGAGCTAAGGCCTTTGGGATTGTTTAATATTTTTAATAAAGTTTTTCCTAATAGTACTTTTGTAAAGTTTGTTTGTAAGTCATGTATTTTTTATTATAACTATTTGGCCCAGAAATTAAACGTTAACTATCCATAGTTAACATCAATAAACCTCTTTTTTAATGATTAACTAATAAGATGTTATTGTTTAAATTATCCATTATATATCTATGCTACGTTATAAAGCAATTCAGTCTGTGTTTCAGCTAATATCCTCCCCCGTTGCAGAGGATTCTTCCCAAGCATTCCCAAAACTAAAATAGACAAATAGTTGAGGTCGTTCTCCTTAGAGTATTGAGGCAGTGATCACTGTAGGTAGATGGTCTGATGTTGAAATACTGCACAGATTTCCGTTCACTGGCAGGAAAGAAAATCACCGGGATTCCTTTTTTTTTTTCCCCCTTCTAGTAGGTTTTAACAGTTATTTGTTGACAGAGGACTCAAGGGTGGCGTCAGAAGGTTCGGAAAGGGACTGGCGGAGAAAAAGGTGTCGACCAGATTTTCACTCTCACAGCCTTCCCCTCTCACATCTCCTGGGAGTGATAGTGTGATCCTTATGACCCTTGAAATAGTCTGTCGACTCTCTACATACAATATTCTCTTGAGATATTTTCATTTCTTGCATGGAACAAATTGCACAACATCGTTAACAGTCCGGATCTGTAAAGTAAAGAATGATCGATAAATAGCTAGAAGAATGTTGGGGAAAATATATAGTTAAAAGTATAACAATCCTTTTAGCCTAAGGCCTGAAAATTAACATATATTTAATATAAAACTCTTCAAATTCATAGGGGTCTAGTTTCAATAATAAAACATTTAGGCCTTGTGTTTTTTCAAACCAGAGTAGTAAGAATAAATTGACAAAGGACCAGTGCTTTTTATGATATTGTCTCAATAAACTATTTTGAAAAATATTATTTTAAGGGTTTCTTACTTTATTTTAAATTCTACACTAAACACTGTTTCTTAGAAATTCAAAGAGAGAGAGAGAAGTAGAATAGCATTGACACAGTTTTTTTTTTATAGATATCTTGAAGTTAAGCTTTATCTGAATGTGTTCTTATTGGTTGACTCTTTCCTGGGGGACATGGTTTTGACAACCATTTCCACGACTTAAATCGATATAGGAACTATTTTTTAAGCGTCACAAGGTATGGAAAAAGTGTAATAAACACTCCATCTGGGTTTTAAACCATAACAAGCTAAGAAGGTGCAATAGCAACTCTAGGTTTACAACCATCCCAAGCAATGGAGGTGTTATAGCTACTCTAGGTTTTCAACCATCACAAGCTACGGAGGTGTTATAGCAACTCTAGGTTATCAACCATCACAAGCTACGGAGGTGTTATAGCAACTCTAGGTTATCAACCATCACAAGCTACGGAGGTGTTATAGCAACTCTAGGTTATCAACCATCACAAGCTACGGAGGTGTTATAGCAACTCTAGGTTATCAACCATCACAAGCTACGGAGGTGTTATAGCAACTCTAGGTTATCAACCATCACAAGCTACGGAGGTGTTATAGCAACTCTAGGTTATCAACCATCACAAGCTACGGAGGTGTTATAGCAACTCTAGGTTATCAACCATCACAAGCTACGGAGGTGTTATAGCAACTCTAGGTTATCAACCATCACAAGCTACGGAGGTGTTATAGCAACTCTAGGTTATCAACCATCACAAGCTACGGAGGTGTTATAGCAACTCTAGGTTATCAACCATCACAAGCTACGGAGGTGTTATAGCAACTCTAGGTTATCAACCATCACAAGCTACGGAGGTGTTATAGCAACTCTAGGTTATCAACCATCACAAGCTACGGAGGTGTTATAGCAACTCTAGGTTATCAACCATCACAAGCTACGGAGGTGTTATAGCAACTCTAGGTTATCAACCATCACAAGCTACGGAGGTGTTATAGCAACTCTAGGTTATCAACCATCACAAGCTACGGAGGTGTTATAGCAACTCTAGGTTATCAACCATCACAAGCTACGGAGGTGTTATAGCAACTCTAGGTTATCAACCATCACAAGCTACGGAGGTGTTATAGCAACTCTAGGTTATCAACCATCACAAGCTACGGAGGTGTTATAGCAACTCTAGGTTATCAACCATCACAAGCTACGGAGGTGTTATAGCAACTCTAGGTTATCAACCATCACAAGCTACGGAGGTGTTATAGCAACTCTAGGTTATCAACCATCACAAGCTACGGAGGTGTTATAGCAACTCTAGGTTATCAACCATCACAAGCTACGGAGGTGTTATAGCAACTCTAGGTTATCAACCATCACAAGCTACGGAGGTGTTATAGCAACTCTAGGTTATCAACCATCACAAGCTACGGAGGTGTTATAGCAACTCTAGGTTATCAACCATCACAAGCTACGGAGGTGTTATAGCAACTCTAGGTTATCAACCATCACAAGCTACGGAGGTGTTATAGCAACTCTAGGTTATCAACCATCACAAGCTACGGAGGTGTTATAGCAACTCTAGGTTATCAACCATCACAAGCTACGGAGGTGTTATAGCAACTCTAGGTTATCAACCATCACAAGCTACGGAGGTGTTATAGCAACTCTAGGTTATCAACCATCACAAGCTACGGAGGTGTTATAGCAACTCTAGGTTATCAACCATCACAAGCAACGGAGGTGTTATAGCAACTCTAGGTTATCAACCATCACAAGCAATGGAGGTGTTATAGCTACTCTAGGTTTTCAACCATCACAAGCTACGGAGGTGTTATAGCTACTCTAGGTTATCAACCATCAAAAGCAATGGAGGTGATATAGCTACTCTAGGTTATCAACCATCACAAGCAATGGAGGTGTTATAGCAACTCTAGGTTTTCAACCATCACAAGCTACGGAGGTGTTATAGCAACTCTAGGTTATCAACCATCACAAGCTACGGAGGTGTTATAGCTACTCAAGGTTTTCAATCATCACAAGCCATGGAGGTGCAATAGCAACTCTAGGTTTTCAACCATCATACACCATAGAGGTGAGAAAGCCATTCTTGGTACCTTGGGTATTTTTATCTTAAGGAGAATCACCCCAACAGAGCCAGGTTTGCTTAGTTAGGCCTAATTTAGGTTTGAGTGTTTACACTGGTTCCACACCATCATACTCACTATCACCATCACCTCATTTCATCGAGACTAGGAAAGAATCTCCATGAAAAGAAAGTACGATTAGTACATTCAGGCTTCCCCTAGGCAACAGTACATTAGTACTGACTAATATTACCCCAAATTGGGCTACGAATGGTGTAGACCAGTAGCGCAAACGCATTGGTTTAATGAATGGTACCCGAACACAGTATAATATACTCAAGCGTTAACCAATAGATGACTCACAAATTTCAATAATGTTTATAGTCCTATATTATGCCAGCTATGACGTATACAAACATTGAATTCCCAGCGGCACCACAGCGAGAAGTGCTACTTTCAATTTATGTGTCGAGAAATATTTTACTCAAATTAATTACTTTATATTATGGCACAGGCAATGACACGTGTTGTAATACACAATTTTTAAAAAGGTGTCAGTATCGCATTGTATAGTTTTCCAGTATAAAGAAGTTAGAACTCAAATATTGGCAGATCGTAATGAGGTGGTTTTTTTCTCAATTGTATATCACCCTCCCTCCATGGAAACGTGGGAAAATATTGTTTAAATTTTACCCTCCTAATCCCCCCACTTCCCTGGTGTAAATATGTGGAAAGCCTTAAGGGGTAGAAAGTAGGTTTCAAAGTACGGAACAATATGTGTTTGCCAATGCATTAATTTCTATATAAATAAATAAAACCAAAATATTCAAAACCCTGGATGCCCAACATTAAACATAGATTCCCCTGACGCCCTCACAATTTCACATTGACTCATGCATTATTAATGTGTGGAGTATATTACTGTGAGCTGTACAAACAAGTAAAGTAGCTAAGTGGAAATAAGAATTGCCCCTTCACACTAGAGTTCCCAGGATCGTTCTTCTTGTACAAGTGATGATCTTATTGAATACATATTTTTATAGTGATAGCAACGTGAAATACCTCTTCAAACTAAAGTTCCCAGGAACAATTCTCGTGTTAAGGTGATGTTCTTAGTTAATACATATCTTTTTCGTGATATAAATGGGAAATAACACATCAAACTAGGGTTCCCAGGATCTATTCCCGAGTATGAATAATGTGTTTAGTGAACTAAATACGTATTCGTGGCACACTCCAGGGTTATTTATAAAAATTTTAGGATGGGTTCAATAATGGATTGTAAAGTCTTTGGCATGTTAATTTAAGATTAAATAATATTTTCAAACAAAATTCAGAACACCTTTTTATTTTACTAGGTTTATTGGCTATTATACAGGGTGGGTGGAAAGTCACTATCTGATTGTTAATGGCTATAATTTTACTAACAATTGGTAGGTTAAAACACAGCAAAAGTATTCTTTTAAGTCCATGAGAATCTTTGTGGCATACCAAATTTCTACGTACGCACCTGCGTTGCTAACCAGGCGTTGTAAGCGTCGCAGTATGTCATTAATTGGGTTTCGAAGGAAATCCCGGGGAAAATTTCCTAACACAGAATTGATACGTTACTCTAGTTCTTCCAGAGTGCGTGGCTTTGTTCGGTAGACTTCATCTTTGGTCCAAACCCACAAAAAGAAATGACAGGGTGAGGTCAGGACTTCTGGCAGGCCATTCATGTAGTCCCTGTCATCCCAACCAACGCCCCGCAATGTGTTCATAAAGCCAGTCACGAACGATAAGGTTGAAATGGGATGGGATGCCATACTGATGGGAAAAAACATTGTCAGCACTGGTGAAAGACCATTGGCCACATATATGGAAGCAGTCAGTTCAGGTAACGGTCCCCATTCATTATATCTCGTAAGAAGACAGAACCAATGACACGGTCCGAGGTCATGCCACACTACACCGTCACCTTTGGTCAATTTTGCATTTTCTCACCCATTTGTTCTAGATCGTGATCTGGCCAATAGTGGCAGTTGTGTAAATTTACAAAATCACTGACGTGGAAAGCTTATTTTCAATCCAAATAACGTAACAAAATATATCCGCCTAGTCATTGTGCCATGAAAGAATAATATTTCCGTATTTCACGCTCTTATCGCAGTCCTCCACGGATAATTCCTGCTTTGCAGGGCCAATATTTCAGATCTTTCTTCATCACTTTACGCGCCGTGTATCTAGAGAGTTCGTCCTCACAAGAGACCTGACGTGTTGATTTACCAGGGTTACACGTGAATATTCCCCTCACTGCCACGAATTCTCCGGGGTCCACACTGTCGATGGCTGTCCGCTTTTCCTTGTATTTGAAACCAACCCAGTAATCATTCATTTTGTGTGGCAATTTCGAATTATGCTGACATAAAGTGTAGCATGTTGACCATGAAAACCTTGCCCCCAAACGCTGCACAAGGACGATATATTTCCACACTTTAAAACGTGAATCTACCTCGCTGGGTACGATCCCCCAAAGCCAGTGTGTCCACAAATTTTCTCTCTCTCACTCACTAACAAAAGATGACGTATTGTTAGAACATTTTCTCAGCGATCCTAAACATCGTAAAGTAACATTTTTACTAATAGGTCAATAATTAATAACACTTCAGTAATTTCAAATCAGATTGTGACTTACTCACCATCCTGTATAAAGTTATACAGTGAAAGTAGTTTTATTTATTACAATGTGATATTAAAATTCATCGTATTAATAATAATTATTACCATTTTGACGTGGATTTATTTATCCCTTCAAAACAATGCGATTGAAATTATTTTAATAATTCATATTAATAAACAATAAAATATGCGCATAGTGAAAACAAAATTGTAAATTGACAAAATATAATATAGATCCATTGTTTTAAAAATGTATGCACACAAACGTAGATCATTAAATCCTAATAATTTATTAAAATGAAGCGTATGTCTGTTGCTCAATCACGCCACAAATATTGGACTGACTGTGCTGACATTTCTCATGGATATAGTTGTACTTCAGGTTAACAATATGAGTTAATACTAATTATTTCCACCATTCTGTTTTAAGATGGCAGCCAGCAACCACTATTTTCTAGTTATAGAACAATATTTTTTAGCCTGTCCAGAGTTCTAACTCATAAGCTATGGAAAGCCTGACATTGGAAACCAATAATCAATTATCAGATTATAATAAATATAGGATGTGTGTTTGTTTGTATGCATGTGTGTCTGTGGGTTTGTGTGTAAACGCTTGAGCTCAAAAACGAAGGTAGGTAACCAAAAAGCTTAAATCATACTAATAAATAAAGATTAATTTTGGTCTGTTTGTTTGTTGACTAGATCACACCCAGCCCACTGTATACTTTTAGGTGAATATAAAATCAAAACATTCTAAAATATTGTGGGATTACTTCAAATACCGCTAAATATCTTAAGTATTTGAAGATTTAAAGTTAAGGTTGCTGAAATGGGGGATTTAATATTTTCCATAACTTATGTAAATAAATTTTACGTTAGACAACACGGACTTTTTCTTTCTTTTATCTTATTTACTAAGAACTCATAAGATTTGTGAAACGAAACAATATAGATTGTTGCAGAAATACTCCACTAAAGAGTATAAAAGAAGTAAATATAGACTGTTAGACAAAATGATAAAAGAGGAATACCTATGTCCACTAAAGAGCATAGCAATCAATTTGACCTTTAAAAAACTTTAATTTTCGTGTTGATCAGTAAATGTAGTTTTTATAAAAAATTATTGTAGATAGTAGATTCTTAAATGTGTAGGTAACACAATTACAATGATAATTTATTTCGTACCTTAAATAGTTGAGGATATATGATAAGAATTGGGAATGTCCGCTTAAGTAAAGATCCCTGAAATTCATTTTCTTGGCTGAATAAAAATTGCAATTATATCTGTAACGCTAAAAGATGCCTAGATAGTAATTTAATCAAAATCGTTGGGGCAAATTTCGATAAAATCGATTTTTAATTTTTTTTTTCCTTCCGTATACTGTGCTTAATTTTAGGGTTGAATATATAATTGCAAAAACACCTCAGGGGAATCTTATAAAATTCTAGATAGCAAGATTTAGCCAGATTGGTGAAATGGTTAGGCTCTAGTCCAAATAACAGACTGATAAACTGACTTACAGAGAGAGGTTATTGTAAAACACAATTGTTCAGGTTCAGAAGGTCATGAAACTTCAACATCCATCAAATGATTGAATTTGGTTTTTATGATGATCACACTGAGGGGTGCGAGAAAGTAAATAACAGAAAATATAATAAGTCTTCGGATGTGATATTTGTGAGGTATGATCCCTTTAAACATTTAACTTTAGTTAAATTATATTCCTATCAAGTTGACTATAGCAAGTTTATTTACTTAAGTGTTTTACTTCTTTTTTCGTTTTGTTACTATGCAGTAGCCAATTTACAAACAGTAATGGTCAGACTAGAATAATATATATATATATCATATTTTGAAAAGAATTCAAGCATTTTTTCACATTGATGAAGGAACGGCTGTAGGATTGAATATTGTGCCTGTTATCCAGTAAATTTAGTTTGGTAGTAATGTAATTAATTATATAATTAGCAGTTTCAGAATATTAACTGCACCATTATAATATTAATACTAAACAATATAATTTTATTTTATATACATATATAAATATTCTCCAAGACCTGCTTTTGTGGTTGCATGGTCTAAGGCATCATTCTCGCATGACTAGACTCCCGAGGGTGGGAAGCTCGAGGTTCTAATTTCGAAGGTAGTTTTACCTAAAAGGTTTTCCACTCTCCCTCCTTGGGAATGTGGATACACTTCCTATAAATATAACTTTTCTCATCCCTAAAACCATTAGCCTAATATAACACATATGCGTGTAATCCAAAAGGGTGGTGAGACACTGTGCTGAAAACCAAATATTTGTATTTTCCAAAATGAGCACAGGTAAGGAATTAAACAAAGGTTTATACATAGATTTCTGAAAGTTATTTTATTTAAAAAAAAAATGTTTTTCATTAGCTAAGTAAAACAATTAAAAAAAATATTAGCTATCAAAACTAGTAATTTGACAAATGTAATCGTATTGTTAGTAATTTCGTTAACTTTATCATGGTGAAATGAAATAAACTCTAATAATCTTAAAATTGGTTAATATCAACGTCAAAAGATATGATTAATTTATGTTTAAATATCTATGTATTTGTTTACGCTTAAAGCTAAATCTGGAAGGAATAAGACATAATGCTAGTGTAACAAAGCTTGGGTTGCTTTAAAACATATGAAAATGAGTTGTATTGAATATATGAGCGTTGATTGCTACTAGGAATATTATCAATACCAATCGATGGTTGAAAATAATTACAGATATACAGGGGCTGTCACAAAATTTTAGTTGAGGATACCAGTAAGGGAATACAAGCTTAATATTGGTCCTAATTTGAAAGTAGACTTTATTGAAGTCTCCATGCATTCAAAAGGAAGATTCTTCATCCTCGTAGAGCTAACAACATCAAAATCCATTTCAATTAGGGTTCACCCTTCTTTATGCTTTATTCGTGTCTTCAAACAAACAAGAAGTAGGTCATTCCCAAAGTAGAAATCTGTATTATTAAAGCTTAACCTATTTACACTAGCTAGTTTCTCCTTAAGAGCAAACTTAATGGATGATTAACTGGGATTTTATATATAAGACCAAGTGCAAACACAAATTGCATCAGAGTGCTGTTTTTCACATTTTTAAAGTGACAAAATTAAAACTGACACCTGTGAAATAGTTATTTTTATTTTAAAATTATTATTTTTAATTGTACAGTATACTTGTAAATATAGTAAGATTTTCTCACTGTTCTCAATTCCACTGTTTTCTGAGGAAGACCACGGAAAACTGTACTTTTATGTGAAGCTTGGCTTAAGCAAACATATAAATAAAGTGATGATGTATATTTGATATGTGTATTAGTGGCTTAGTTTCTTTATGTATGTATAGAGACACAAGAACCTCAAAACCAGGAAACCCATAAATTTGAAATTTGGCATAAATATTTTGGGGAATCTAAACACACCGGACGAATTATTTTGTTTTTCCTAACAGCTATTGTGAGACAAAAGAGCAAAGTCAACCTCTATAAATTTAAACTATTAGTTAATGTAGTAGCCCTTTATTTTTGTCTATCTAGTTCACAAAGGAAAAGTATCAACTTCAAATCCATGGATAAACTATTGAGATATTTCAATCTTAAATCCAAAGAGAAATTAGAGTATTATGATTTGTTTGGCTATTCCATAATCACACTAGTAGGTTAGGAGTTAATTTAATCTTAACCTACATTTTATACTACATATATGAGGAAACATATTAATTTTCCAATTAAAAGACAGCCAATTCAGTCCTTAATGCCTTAGACTCCATAGCCGCCAGTGTGTATAGCTCCAAAAACAAAATACCTAACATACCTATTTTAGGAGATCTGAGGCTAAATACTATTATTCTTAATTTTGTGATTCAGATATCTTAACCCACTTTATCACTAGTTTGGGTATGACCTAGCTCAAACTAATAAACATAGAAAGCGAAATCTTGACATAAACTTATAAACTTGAGGGAACCTTAGGGTGTAGATACCTTGTGATTTATATTTAGCTTTATATATATTTTAAGCTTGACGCCCTAAACCACGTGACCAGTGGTGAATCTAGCTCCAAAACATAGGTACCTAGAAATTTAAAACTTTTAGTGTCTTTCGGTATTATTATTTTGAAGTCAACAGCTCAAACTCCTTGTTTTGCTTAACTTCAAATTAATTTTGATCCTGATGCATTAGGGGGCGGCCAGACTGAGTGAGCGAGCGCGCGAGTGACTAAAATATAAAATAGAACACATGGGTTGTAATGAGAGGTGGCCAGACTGGAGCGCGCGCGCTCGACCCGGTACAGTCTAGCTTACAGGCATTGGGCAATATTATTATATGTTGGTTCATCGAGTGCTAGGAAAACTTCTCATTTTGACATTTTTATTACTATCAATAGGTTTAGCACACTTTCTGGAAATTGAAAAATGACAGCTGGATACGGGAATCGAACCCGGTACCTTTGGCTTAGTATGCCAATGCTCTAACCACTGAGCTATCCAGGATTTTAATGCAGAGCCTATGATGGAGTGCGGAAAGCGTCGGCTACAAGTATGTGATTATATTAATATCACGAGCTATCAGATAACGCAGCCATCTTTGACTCGGTATTTGGCTTATTGCTACCATTTGTACAATTATTATAACTGTACGGGATTTCATACTAAGAATTAAATAGCCAAAGCTATTATTTATGCTTTTAGTGAGGATAACTTCATCTAAATATCATATTCTGAAATTTGAAAAATGACACCTGGATAGCTCAGTGGTTAGAGCATTTGCATACTAAGCCAAAGGTCCCGGGTTCAATTCCCGGGTCCATGTGTCAATTTTCAATTTTCAGAATATGATATCTAGATGGAGTAATCCTCACTAAAAGCATAAATAATAGCTTTGACTATTTATTATTAATATTAGCACCGCGTCTTACTACCCGTTCAGGTTATACGCACTTACGCTAATGTGCAATGGTAGGGTGATTGTGAGATGAAATGGAGGACCTACAGTTTAACGTGGGTTCCGAACCACGGTGGAGGCCTGGCATTCCTCACATTCACAAGTTGTGATTAATACACGTCTTGTCAGAGGTGAAGGAAGGGTTTGGCAATCAGCTAAATCTGTGCCGGGACTGAGGATTGAATCCCGGACCCCCAGCACAGAAGTCAGACACCTTACCCCTAGACCACCAGGTCACCATTTGACTATTCAATTCTAATTTTTAGCAGACTTGCTACTAACGGCCTAATTTAATTGTTAAGATCATAAACCATACTTATATATAAAACTGATATGTTAAAATACTTCAATATTATCAAAGTAGGCCTTTACAAATAAGAATCACCATTAGCGTGGAGAGAGAATGAGAGAACCACAACAATAAATCACTTGTTAAAACCACCCTCAGTTCACTCAGCCAAGATTCGGAGCCTCCTCGTCAACAAATAACGAGAGGTATCAGCTAATCACGCGCTCGCTCGCGCGCTCGCCAGTCTGGCCACTCAGTAGCTTACGCGCTCGCTCGCACGCTTGTCAGTCTGGCCGAACCCTTAGACCACGTAACTAAATATTTAGGAAATTCCAAAATTAAGAAATATTCAAAAATGAAACTTGAATAAAATCTAATTTTTTTGGTAATATCAGGCGTACTTAGTTTAAATTTGGGCTATGTAATTAGGGTTGTATTTTATATGATTGTAATTACATTCAAAGATTTACGCCCCAGACAACTTGAACATCAGGTTGGTAAGCTACAAACAAAGAATCTTATTTATTTTAAAGCTTGTATATGTTCTAAGGAGAAAACTTTTATCTACAACACTGGATTAGTTTTTTAAATCAACAAGTTGAGATTATTTGTTTTTAATTTTTTGTCAATTTCGAGCCTGATGCCTTGTAACACATGACTGCATATCTAGACAACTATAAAACCAAGATACATTATAAGTTCAAACTTGGTTTGAATGTCATGCTACCCAATTCTGTGGCCACGTGGTCTAACGCGCTACTCTCGCAGTAGACTAGCCTGCCAATGATGGGGAGATCGAGGCTTGAATATCTGTCGGGTAAAATGAGGGTGGCCTATCCAAGATGGTTTTTCACGCAGATGTGGATACATTTCATATAGATGTAACCTTTATAATCCCTAATAACATTAGCGTATTTAGTACATAAATGTATTACCGGGCAGTAGGACGCAGTGCTAAAAAAACTTCATGTTCAGGGTAAAATCATACTATGCGCCTCGAACTAAATCTATTTACATTTATGTACATTCAAAGCTAATCTCGTAGCACCACTGGTGTAGACAACCATAAAAAAAAACTGAAACTTGTCTTGCCTACCTTTATCTAGGAAACTATAGGTTGTACAACTCAAGCCAAATTTTTATAGCTCTTACGTATAGTGAGTTGATGCCTTAAACCACGTGACAGCCGGTGCAGGTAAAGAAACCTAGAATGATGAATGTTTAAAACTTATTTAATAAGATAATGGTTTGCACATCAAGCGGAATTTTTAATGTTTTCAAAGTGAGTCTGATGCCTTAAAACGCTTAGCCACTAGTTACGATATTTTAAAAGTCAAGTTAAATAATAAGTTTAATTTGCATTGTCTTGAGTACTCAAGGGAATTTAGGTTGTGCACTTCGTGCCTATTTATTTTTACATAAATTACAAGCTTTACATCCTAATCAGGTAGATGTATTTAATAAAACTTGAAAACATGAGTTGTTTTAAATTTTACACATGGTGAGACTTTCACCTTGGATTGCGTGGACTCTTGCCTGGGTATCTCTAAAATCAAAAAACATAGAAAGCTGACACTTGTCATTTTTATATATTGAAACCTCAGTGTTCTTTACTTAGGCATTTAAAAATAAATGGTATGAAATTCCTATGGACTTTCTCACTCCATTGTTTAAAAATGGAGATATTTACTCCAAACTCGAATTATATGTGAAACGAAATAATATACACTAGCAAACCAGAGCAAAAAATGCTTTATAAACCCTCATTAGCATATTTGAATAAAAAATAGATTTTGGTTCTCAAGGGTTGATACTTCGTATTAAAATATCGACTTCCGTTTAAAATTTTTGACATTTTCTTTAGGGGTTATACATCTTTGGGCTATCGCATTTTTATTAAATTCCTTCTTTATAAATTTAGACCAATAAAAAAATGTAATACTTACTATTGAGTCTAAATTGATATAGAGAGATCACTGCTGTTCCCCTGAGAGGTTAAAAAAAAAGGAACATATGTTTTTGAGAGACCTACTTATCTACTTACTCTATAGAATTAGAGAGTTATTGCGTTATAACTTAAGTAGTATCTCTTTACAACTAAAGCTCACAAAATTGTATTAATATATTTTCCAATATTTCAGAAATTGTTGGTTTTATAAAGATATATTCCAAATAAAATTTTTTTATTTTTAATAGTACTACAATTTTTCAATGATATGTTATTTAGTATCTTAAATAGTTTCGGATGTAAGGAAATTTCTCCTTCTGTAAGATACCATAAAATTCATTTTCTTAGGAAAATGAAAATAGCCATTTTGTTTATAATCTTAATCAACGCTTAGATACGAATTTTAATCAATATCGTTAAAACCGATTTGAGAAAATGTATATTTTCTCTCTTCACCTTTTACTAAACCACTCTTAATTTTAAATTTAAACAGACACACAGACAGATGGCATTGCGAAAAAAACTTATTAGGATCCAGGGTTTCATTAAACGTCGACATCCATCAATATCTCGGGTTGGATCTTTCTACGGTCGTAATACCTTACCTTTGGTTTTCGAAAAGCTAAACAATATATATAATTACGTTTAGCTTGAAAATTAATGGTTTTATAAAATTATGTTTCAATTAAATTAAATGTATTATAAATAGACCTACATATTTGCAATGATAAGTAATTTCATATCGCAAATAGTTTCGGGGATGTGATAAAAAAAATGAGTATTTACTTATCAGACCGGAACTCTTAAATTAATTTTGCCAAAAAAAATTAGAGCAGACCTTTTGTTTATAATATTGATAAATGCTTCGAAAAGAAATTTAATCATAATCGTTAAAGCCGATTTTGAAAAAAATAATTTTTTTCTCATTCCACCCTTCAGTAAACTACCCTTAATTTTAGGGTTAGATATCCAATTCCAAAAACTCCTCGGGGCAGCCCTATGAAAATCCTAGATAAGCCTACCAAGCTTTAGTCCGATTGTTAAAATAGTTTAGCCCCTACTCAGAGGTACAGAGAGACAGATGGAAATTTAAAAATAACGCTTTCGGATTCGGGGTGAGGGTAAGGGGGGGGGGGGGGGGG
>CABFWB010000864.1:186050-204993 GCA_902151455.1 Timema bartmani
GAATTGATAATGAAACAGGAAAGCCAGATATAGTGATAGCGTACAACAAAAATAAAGGAGGAACTGACTGTTTTGACAAACTATGTGCTACATTTACGACATCCAGAAAAAATAAGAGATGGCCTATGCAGATGTTATTTGCCATGCTTGATCATTGTGGCGTAAATTGCTATATATTGTTTATACTGGCTAATCCAGACTGGAAAGGTAATCCAAAAGATAACCGACGTCACTTTTTGAAAGAGCTAAGTGCAAGCCTGACAAGAGATCATCTAGTAATGAGGAGTCAATCTGGAAACATTCCTAGAGCCATCAAGATCCACATCAGGGATATACTAAATCTACCAGAGGCTGGAATCAGACCACAAGTGGATCATGAACAACCAATGACAATGAAAAGGTGTCATATTTGTCCACGAGGAAAAGACAGAAAAACAAAACTTACCTGTAAATATTGCAGGAAGCCCATGTGTTTGGAACATCGGGCAATGTTGTGCCAGGATTGTACTGAGTGATCTATTCTATGTAAAAAAAAACTCTAGAGAAACTTTGTATTTAGTATATTTGGCTATAATAGGCCTACATGATGCATATTAAACTAAAAATATTTTTAAAAAAATCGTTTGTATTATTTTAATGACGTTTTTCTAACTGGGGTATGGCATACCCCACCTTACCATTTAGGGCCAAAATATTCACCTTACCATTGTAGGGTTAAGCCTTATATAGGTACGTATTAAGGGGAAAATGAGGTGCAAATAGGTTTTTTATTCAACTTTTTTATTTATATTGGGAGCCTGAAGTCTTAAATCACGTTATCGTTGGTTGTTGACATGAAAACGATATTCATGGTTCTCTCTGAGTACAGAACTTATTTGTTTTCTATCCGGAACACGTCGGAAACTTACCGCATATATTAAATAAGCTACGAGCCCGCATCGCTTGGTCATGTCACTCGCGTGTTAGATTGGATTGCAGGTGACGGGGAGAAATCGTGGTTTTCTTATACTGCACTGAAACCAAACACCCTAGAGATATCAACTTATGGACACAGACATCTTGTCAACAATAATTATTATAGAATATACTGTATAATAAGACTAGCAGTTTGACCCGTTGTTCGTGCTGTTAAATTGAGATGGACGGGGACACGAGAAAAGGCCACTGTTTTTTTTTTCAGTTTTTATGGCAAATCAATTATTTGGCCAAAAAAAAATTATATATATTGCTCCAGTACAAATATAGAGTTTAACTTTCTTCACATGTTGATATCCATCGTTCCTGAATATCATCATGAGTATGGTGAGTGACATTATCTAACTAACTTTTTAAATGGAGATAAAAAGTTGTCATGAAATTCCAGAGCACCCTTGTGACAGACAAAATCAAGAAATTAAAAAATATTTGACGTCATCATGTGAAGTAAATTTAATTCTGTGTTTGTACTTGAGCAATATTTTACTTATTTTGTCCGAAAAAATTGTTTGCCATAAAAATACAAAAACACTGGATTTTCCCCACATAGCTGTCCAGCCCAACACAGAACCAAAACTATGTTAAATTAGAACGTTCAACATCGAACTGCCCACTTTTTGATAGTTCCTAATTGTACAATTTCTAGCTACCTATGGCAATCACAAAACAATCCTGGTAATTAATAAATTGAGATAAATCAAATATAACGAACAAAATATGACCTTTTAAACAAATTGGGTGTACAAACACACGCAGCCAATTAACATAGCGATGTTTACCAAACAGCTATCATAAAAAACAGATAAACGAACTGATAGACATTTTTACATAAATATTTTTTATAATAGTCATCACAGTTCATTAAAGAGCCAGAATACATATTACCATATGTTACAGAAACATATTTAATATAAAGAATCCTGATTTTCCAAACAGCATCAAGGGTTACCGAGCTATAATACCAGAATTTGTTTATTTTAGTTTTTATGTCACTGCTGGTTAAGTGCTAGTTTATCCTTTGTTAGAGTTGATATCGCAATGCTAATGGATTCTCTTTAAGATAATCTTTAGTTTTTGTATTCATTTATTCTTTGATTTTTCTCGACACCCTATACATAATTCAAATCTTATACCATATATAGAAAATGGTTTTTTCTATTAGTCATTTCCTGCCCCCTAGTCTTAAATTCCAAAAGTTCCAGATTTCATGGTTATTCTGTGGTGGAACTTTTACAAACTTGGCAAATTTAACTTTTCTTCCATGTTGAAAATAATATCTTATAATTGCACCGGGGCACAGTTTAACCGTGGCCCACAGTAACTAACAAGGAAAATTAACATAAGAAAGAACGCTTGAAAAGATGAGATATGAGTGCATTTAAACAAATCAATTTAATAGGTCCAATTACTGGAATAAGTACATTGCACATGATCACAACACAATACACTTATACAGAAGCGGTCTTTGGATTTCCAAAATAAATATATTCTACACATATGGTTGTATCGAGGACGTTCCCAAGAGCTGAGATTATACATTAGACATGAGCGCAGGGTAAGTTCCCATTCATCATTCTAGACTTCAACTAAATCAGGGGTCAACACACGACCAGCAGGTCAGAGCCAGAAGGGCAGGAATGGCCCTCCTGTTGAGCCCTAAAAGCGGAAGAACAACTCAATTTAAAAAGGGCAAACCAATAAATAAATACCTAAACACGAGCCATGCCAGACGGGCAGAAATGACCCACAAGTTGATCACCATGAAATATGACCAACACAATTCAAATATTGTGAATAGCACGAGCCATGCCATACGGGCAGAAGTGGCCCACAAGTTGAACACCAAGAAATGTGATCAACACTATTCAAATATTATAAATTACACGAGCCATGCTAGACGGGCAGAAATGGCCCACAAGTTGATTACCAAGAAATGTGACCAGCACAATACCATAATACCTAGCTAGGTGTCTGTCATTAGGTCCTGAACGATCTGAATGGTCCCTTTCCCTATCAACAGCCTCGCAGACAACACAATGGTCATGCGGGCTACGACGTGGGAATCACTCCCATTTAAGCTGCTGGTCTTATGGACCGAGCAGAAAACTGGTGAAGTACAAAGCGACTTCACGTTAAGTGAACTAAGTTCCCAAAACCTAATCTATACAATATTATGATCATTATTAACGTAGATAAGTTTATCCTCTTCGCTATCCGGGCAGCATACTCCTCAGTGACTTGATGAAATAATGGAAATTCCCATTACTTTCGTCGGTCCGGTCAGTCCCTCGGCGTGAACATCTTGATCCTAGTTGTGTGCAGGCGAGAACTTTGGAGAGTGAAGTCTATCCACCAAGTCTTGAATAATTGCAGTCATGCATTAGTTGACCAAGCAAAGGTACTGGAAATATTCCATCAAGAATCCGAGGCGTGGTATGTAACACATAAACATTTATACCTTAATAGACGTGTATGAATATCAGGGAATAATATATGTGTACATGGGATATGATTTTGTAGCAGTAATTTTTGTACAATACGGGGCCAAATTGGTTTGCCCGGTACATAATTATTTTGGAATGCTTTTAAGCTATTACCCACCCTTTTTAAGGCCCCTTTATAAATAGTAAATATTTAACACATATTTTTAATTATACTAATACCTCTATATTCCTGGAAAATTCCAAATTTTTTCCCTCACATAAAATATTTTACAAATTTTACTTAGCACCACCTTCTTCTCTATTTTCAACATTTAATATTTTCAGTATTTTATGTTTATTTGGAATAATCTTTATACCTTCTTGCCAAATTTAATTTTTCTACCACACATAAAGTAGTTATTAATATTAATTTTTGAAATGGTTGCTCACCTCCCCCATTAAAACAACTCCTGAATATAAATCTCGAATTTTGAAATGGCTATAGTTATCTGGAGTTTCCCTTGAACTTGTTTGCCAAATTTTAATTTTCTACCACAAATAAATAGTAATTTCTTTCCCCATTCCCTACGCTTTCCACGGTTTTCCAATGTCCCAATTAAAAAAATATAATTCTATTCCCTTAATATTAGTTTGGGGAGATAATTTTACCTGCCTGCCGAATTTCACTTGTCTACCACACTAAGAAGTATTTGCTTTCTAGTAATTATTGAATTTTTAACCCTCACCCCCATTTCTTCAATTCACCCCTACAAGTTTCAAATTTTAATACTTATTTGGTTATCTGAAGTTGTCTCTTTCCATCTTTGTTAAATTAAAACTTCATCTAAAAGGTTTTTATTAATGTTATATATCTTCCACTTCCCAGAACCACATTTATTTATATTGAAATTTCACAATCTTAGATTTTTCCAGCTATATGGGTAAATCCCACTACCTTCCTGCCAAGCAAAATTTCAAGTTTCCAAGCCCAAGTGTTATGGAAATATGGCGATGATTGAATCAGTGAGTTCCTCTCCTCCCTCTTAGTGGAAGAAATTTGAAAAAACCTCAAAAGGTATCATCTATTTCTAGAAAAAACTCTATATTTAAAGGTTCTAAATCCATTGGTTCAAAAGATACAATTATGAATTTTGATTAAATTAAAAAATACCTTCCCCTCCTAAGAAGTCAAATTTCAAATTTAAGACATATTTGTTATTTGCAGGGTCTTATATTTCCTTTCTAAATTCAGATTTTCTACGACACTTAATAGTTATTTTTATGTTTAACTTCCCATTTCTCCTATATTTCTTGAATTTTTATCTAAAAATTTAGAGCTACCAGATTTTCATTATTATTTGGTGTTGTCCCTTTTCCTTACTGCAAAATTTTAGTTTTCTACCTCAACTAAGAAACATTGTTTGTAGTTTATAAAATACCCCTCCATCAGCCCCCAAAATTTCCAGAGCCCTATTATTATATCTCCCGTTTTTAGATTGTTATGGTGATATTGGTTAATTTCACAACATTTCTACTAAATTTCAGATTAACAGTTCATCTGGAAGTGTTATTTTTTCCAGAAAGATCTAATTTTAGATTTACATATAGTACACGAGTATTGAGATTTTAAGTCATACATTAACACTATTGTTGTAAATAAAAGGCTTAACAATTTGGTAATAGATAGAAGGGTATTCTTATTGTTTTGGATTAAGGAGCCCACTCTTTTCTTTCTATCATAATAATATACTGAGATGCAATTATTATTTTTTAAATATGGCACCCCCTAATATTTAATGTGGTTCTTAAAATCAACAGAATTAATCATGCCTTAGCTAAATGTTTGTAAACTAGAAAGTTGTAGTTAAATGATACAAATTGATCGTTGCTATTCATTTACAAAAATTAAAAATAATATAGTGAATAAAATATAAACTTTCTCAAATCTTTGTATTATGACCAAACTTCGCCATATGTAGTATCCATCCTTGTTTATCAGGTACGTAGCCAGCCTCACTGCCAAGGGGATTAGAAGGGACAGGGGAAAGCGTAATTTAAAGAAAAGGGACACGTTTAGAAGAGTCCAGATTCATTTCCTAAAAATCATGTAGAGTTGTCAGGAAATGGAGGATTCCAGACTCTTAACTGTGACCCCTATATAAACACGGTCGGTATTAGCTAGGATCCTCAGTCCTAGTTGCGGATAGTGAAGTGAGTGGACCAGCACGTCCGGGAGTGGGAAAATGTGCCCGGGAGTGGGCCGGCGTGTCCAATTAGAGGCATAGCATGCCCGGAAGCGGAACAGCTGATCCAATACTCTTGTAACGAAGACCAGCGCAGTGTCTCATGCACGGGGACTAATGGCAATTTAAGTGAATAACATGGGTGACGTAGACATTGATTGTTATTGTGAACTGTGTCAGTAATGAACATTTTTGTGACCGTTTTAAATATTTGAATAGTTACTAATAAATGTGTTTTCTCGTTATTAATTTGTTTATTTTATTTAATTCTAGTTTATCTGTCCTTATTAGCTTATTAATTTAGATACATAATTATAACTATTATTTTATATAGTAACGTGTTTAATTGTAGCTCAATCTGTATTTATGTTGTTTCATTTTTAATAATCAAAACTTAAATATTGCATGTGTATTTTCAATCTTGTTTACTCGGCAGCTTACTCTAGTATCCTGAAAAAAGCTCGTGGCTCACACGGTTATAATATTAATAACTATACAATTATTCCAATAACAATAATAATTATTATAATAAATATAGTAAAATATTTATCAATGTTGACCTAATTTTGTTGTATAATGGTCTAAACCCTCACTCTTGACTATAGACTAGACTGTAAATGACGGAAAAATCTGAGCTCATATTCTAGTGGGTTTTACTATGATTAATTTTTGTTAATTTACTTTCCAGTCTCCCTATATGCAAATTATATTACATTTATTATTAATGCGAAATTCTTCATCTCTTACCCACTAGCGTAGCTATTACAAATGCGTAAAACCCTAAAGGGTGATAAGACATGGTGACATAAAATATAAACTTTGACAGCAATATCAATAATTGTTTGTTTGTTCTAAATTTTGTGTTTCCCTACCACCTCTAAATGTGGCCACCTTGGTTAGCGAGAAAGTATCACTCGTTGACAGGCGCAAAGCTTAAAATGTATTGGGCTCTGTCGTTTAATGGAAATACCTCTCCTTTCTCTCTGAGTTTATACTCCCTTTCCCCCTTCACCCACAATCATTCTTTGTCTTGTAAATTAGAAATTGGGGAAATAAATCTATAAAAACTATCTCAGGGTAAAAATAAAAGCTCGTTGCTAGCTCTCAAATTTCATAACGAGTTTTGTTTTGAGCCTATCAAAAAATTACTGTATTTCTAAGAGAAAGAATAAATATAGAGGCGTTTTTCATCAACCGAATTAATGCTAAATTTTTACACATTTTATTTTATTAATATAACTCAAATTATAGAGTGTTAAGGAAAAAATGGTCCGTTGGAAGCCTTCAACTTTATTTTGTTTTGAACCATAGTTTAAATTTACGCATCGCATAAGTAATTATCAGCGTTAGAGCTAAAGATATACTCGGAAATGTTTTAGTTTATAAAGGCTGTCACACTAAATTCTTGTCAGAATAAGATAAATTTAAATCATGATAATATAATGTAGCAGTATTTATGTGGAGGGAGTGTGTGAACATTTTACAATAAGATAAGCCTTAATAAACCAGTCGGGGATTTGAGCCTTGACCTCTCCATCATAGACAAGCCAGAGCATACGATATTGATATTTTATTGATATGTAGGTTAAATTTTGCAATTCTTCCAACTAGTATTTGAATATACGTATTAAAAGCTTGCGATTGGAGTACCACGACCAATCATAAGCAAGTGCTCCCATGATACAGCCATGGTGTAGGATAAGAGGATAAAGGGGGGAGGGAGTGGAGCAGGCCTGGACAAAGGTAATAACATAGTGGACAGACAATAGTGAGCTAATTGTTCGGTCAGGATACTACCACCCCAGTTCATGAACAATAAACTTTGTGTTTGCCACTGTAACAGCAGGTCCAGAACCCAATAATGACAAGGCTACCACTCTGCCCTTGACGACCTTATTAGATCTGTCGAGTGGGGCCAAGCAGCTCAGTAGTGAAAAGGAGGGGGGTAACAAAGTTTCTCAAAACTTAGAGAAACAATTAGTTTCAAAAGGTTCAATTAGAGGTTCTACTTTAGAAGGTGGTGTCGCTGCTAGCAAGAATCTCATTCAATGGATAGTGAGCACTATCTTTAGATTCAATAGGGTTTCCTTGTTTCTTATACGAGAAGTTAGCCGCATTACTTTTTCAAACATAGTTAATTATAGTGGAAACGAAATTGATTATAAATTAACATATGGAAATAAATTAAAACAATAAAATAACACGACAGATATAAAATTGTATGGACCAAACAAATAAAATGAGAATTAATAAATCAAGATGTATATTTAAAAAAATGAAAAGTTTATTTGCTTGTCATGGATGTTGCGCAAATATCTGGTTCCTACATGGGTCATTCTAATTTAAGTTGACTGTATATTAAGATCTTGAGGCCTTAAATATTGTATGCTTCTTTATGGAAACTAGTGGTTGTGTACCTCCTCACTGTTTTTTTTTACTTTCATCCTGAATTTTTTTTAAATTGATATGTTTGTTAGTAGCTCAATTACGCCCAAACAACTGTGTATATTGCTCTGCTGAAATTTAATATGGACTTAGATTTAACTCTATAGGCTAATTACAAATTACGTCCACCATTTTGTTTCGAGTTGGCCTCTACGAAAAATCACTTTTTGGTCTCTGTCATATCATCTACTTATCTCATTTTCATTGGTCTAAATTTTAAAGTTTCTTATAAACATAGTATACATTACAGCCATCTTGAAGAAAAATGGCCTATAATACTATTGTTTAGCCCATCCAGAGTTCTAAATCATAAACATTTGGAAGCCTTTTAAATTCGATAGATTTTCTTATATCTCTTTGTTCACATGAATTATTCTAGCTTTTACAATAGCAAAAAGAAAAAATTTGACATGCTGATAGGTCTTAAGATATTGTTTTCTAGAAAAATTCAAGAAACTAAAACTCTCCATGATGAGATCAAACAAGCAAATTGAGTATTGCCAGAAACGTTGAAAATGAATAACTTATTTCATAAACTGTAAATATGTAAGTGTAATTTGTTTTATCTCTTTATTAACCATGTATGCTGTGACACTCTTCTTTCTTTATTTTACTAGCCCCAAAAGGCAAGAGTTCAAATATTGTGTGTATAGAACTTATAACTTGAACCTTAAAATTAATTTCAGCTTTAAATTCTTGGTCAAAATATGTCTCTATTTTGACATTGTGTGATAAACAGCTCACTTTCACGTTTTGTAAGCTAATACAATTTAATTCAATTAAGAATACATATTTAAACATCAACATCTCGCTGTCGTACCAACTCTTAGTGTCCTTCACAACGACTTTTTTACTATGATTATGAAACCTATGGGTCGAAACATGTCAGATTGAGTATTCCAGAATCTTTTATATGCTGGAAATGCAAAAGGAGTAACCGGACAGTAAATAACAGATAATACTTAGAATATTACAAAATTATATACATCAATTATATCCGTTTCAAATTGGTTAACCTACAAATTAAAATTTTATACTTGTCAACTCTAATACTTATCTATACTTTAAGCATTGTTTCATTAAATATTGCATATCTTAAAGTCGTTGTATATCAATACTCAATCATATAATCATAACCTATTCACCCAAAAATGTATAATTTGAATTCCGAACTTACATGAACATTAACATGGTTATGTCTAACCTATTTTGTCATCTGTAGGTTTTAAACATTTTTAACGTGTTTTCATGTATTTTAGACTTATCATCCATCACCTTATATACTGCTAAATTGATGTTGAATTACTAATTAAATGTGTAAGGTTCATTATTTAACAATATTTGATTACCATAAGTTAACCTAATTATACATTTTGATCTGCAATTTTATTTTATTATATCAATTAACTTAACAAATTGTATCAATCAATTCTTTCTATATATTTTCGAGCAATACATCTAAGTCTTAAATTCTAGATCAAATCCACTACTTACTTTCAAATTGTTTAGAATGTTTTATAAAATTGTATCCAAACATAATCTATAATTTTTCTGCTTTTCCCTTTGGTTAATTTTATAAACTAAGCAAAAATCACGATACGTTATAGAGTTTCCGTTCGAAGAACGGGTACACAAGCTAGTCCTTGATAAAATATAAGCTCACTTTATCATCAAATATAAGTGTCGGACTCTGAGGTACCACTCAGCTACCTCTAAGGGTAGATATATTAATAAATAAACAGTTATAAATCCAAGCGTGTAGCCCGAATGGGTAGTAAAACACGATGCTTAGATAAAAATGTAATAAATATAGCCCAAATTAATGCTGAATTGGTTGATTTTCCAGATTTAAATAGATTATCTGGATGTATTCGAAATTTTTTTTTCATTTTTCTTGACAATTCTTTTTCTAGCTTATAGTTGAATTTACTGAGCTTTTTAATACATGGAATAGTTAAAAGAAATGTAACTATTGAAATACTTGATCCTTTTTACCTAATTATTCAAAAACGATTGGCTTATATCAGGGAGGTTGTTGAAAGTTAGATGCCCACTAATTAATTCAATAGTAAGAATAAAAAAACCATCTAACCAATTAATGTTTATTATAAACTCAATTTTGACTACACAAAGAAAGTTTAAATAATAAATACCTTTAAATTAAATTAGAATAACTCCATTATAATATTATATCTTCATTAAATATAAAGAATCGATTTTATATAAACGTCAATACAATAATTTTATCTGTAAAGTTGTATTTTGGATATTTTTCAGTAAGTAATAACCAACTGATATTATCTACTTTATTAAGAAAAATCAACATTTACATTTTGTAAATAGAATTAATTCACATTAAATGAAAAATGTTTTATAAATTACATAATACAATTTTTATAAAGCATAAAATTTAATAGATTAATTTACGCCAAACCACAAACGTAGCAATATAATTATATTCACAAATATAAGATAGCATTTCTCCTATGCTTCATGATTTAAGTATATGCTAAAAATAAAACTGATTATTTCTACATTTATCAAATGTTTTAAATATTAATATACGTATCAAGTTTAGAAATATTAATTTTAAGATTTTTTTTTACATGAGTAAAATTCAATATTTGGATTGTTTTTCTTACATGCCATCAGTGAAATTAAAATAATGAGCTAGAAATTAAAAAGTTTAGTTTTTAAACACATATTTAAACATATTAGTAACTATGTGCGGAATTATGAATAGGAGAAAACAAGATTCAAATATAGTGATAACTATGTGGGGATTTATGGATAGGAGAGAATATTCAAACATATTGATAACTATGTGGGGAATTATGAATAGGAGAAAACAAGATTCAAATATAGTGATAACTATGTGGGAAATTATGAATAGGAGAAAACAAGATTCAAATATAGTGATAACTATGTGGGGAATTATGAATAGTAGAAAACAAGATTCAAATATAGTGATAAGTATGTGGGGATTTATGGATAGGAGAGAATATTCAAACATATTGATAACTATGTGGGGAATTATGGGTAGGAGAAAACAAGATTCAAAAACTATCACTACTCGAAAACTTTGGAAGGGTTGGTAGTAAAAAAAAAAATAGATCACTTCTTTTAAAACAGAAAAACTACTCTTTGTATAGTTTATAATCTGTTTTAATCATCTCTATAACTGTGTTCTCACTTTAATTCACTATTACTTATTCAGACATTAACCTAACAAAAAAAGAGTTTCTTTCTCTCACTGGTAACTGTTTATGCAAATGAAGTGAATGCAGGGTTAAACTCTGAAAGCAGCCCTAAGTTCCGGCGATAAACGCGATTCTTTGGGTTGATCCGGCACTGGAAGACGGACGATATTTGCCACCAAGGAGAGCTAGCAAGGCACTGTTATTATCATTCACACTGACCTATCTACCACAGCCAGCCTACAAATTCACAGTGGAATCAACTCGACGAATCTAAATTACATCTACATACGTTTGGTAGGAAAACACAGGTAACTCACATTTAGCATTTTCAGGGATGAAAATTAAATTACTTGGCCATTAGCATCGGATTGCGAGGGCTCCATATTTATTGAAGGGTATGTATCAGGATACCATAAATAATTAATTATGTATTACAATTGATCAGGAAACTATTTTCTATATTAAATAAATCTAATATTTATAAACATGAAATACCAATATTAAAAATATCAGTGGTCCAAAAAATTAAAACTATAAACAACTGAAAGTACATAGGTGAATACTTAGATATAGTTAAAAATAAATTAACTGAAACAACATTAAATAAAAATACAGTTAGATATTTAAAAATAGAAACAAGTCTTCACAGATGTGTGTGTGTGTGTGTGTGTGTGTGTGTATGTACTATACCTTACCAACCGTACATTGGAATAATGATAGGAAATATAGAATTTAGAAGCAATGTATCATCACTTGCAAGAAGGAAAAGTAGAAAGCTATTAAAACTTAACAGACTAAACTTAAATAACGGCCTTGTCCACATTCCCACTGGTGCGTGATGCAATTATTTTATTCTTTATTAAATTTGAGACAAGAGTAAATTTGAAAATGTTTAGTTTCAATACAATTACAAATATTCCTTTAAGTTTAACTTAAACGATTTTTGCTTGAAACGTATTTGGGATCCCCCTACAGACTAGAAAAGCAGGAGCTTTGGGTCCGAGGCTATTATCCATGGCCCACTGAATCACCCCTCCACCAGTTAAGAGAACATTCTATTGTTTGCACGCGAATTTCAGCTATCGCAGAAAAGTTCTTATTACAGAATTATCTTCCACTTGACACACTTAAGAAGGCGTTTACCATTTAAGTTTTCTTTCAGGAGAATTTTTTTTTACTGGCAATGAAATTTCGTCTTTCCATGAATATGATTTAGTGATAACTTTTATTTTATTCTAGGATTCTATTTAAATGAAAATAAAGGTATTTTCTTAATTATTCCATGACACAATTTTGTAGCTGTGATTAATATTGATTTTATTTTAAAAGCGTATTCCCACATTCACCATTATTGTATATTCTTCTGCAAGTAAATAAATACCAATAGTAATAATAATAATAATTAATATACGAAGCATTCTATCATATTTTATACAAAATATAATCGATTCATCGATGTTATTTGATCATTTATGTTGGCCTTGTGCAAATATTATTAATTAAAACTAGGATTATCATTAATTTATACACCTTTTTACAATTCACTAAAATTATAAAAAAAAATTCTTAGCTAATATATACTTTTACACACTTTTAATGATTTTATTCCTCTCAAGAACTATAATTGTTATAGTCGCAAGCATATTTTATTAGTATAAATCAATGTGTATGCTCATATTTATGTTTTGTATACTTAGAGTGCTTAGTAATTATAATTTCTCAAACTTAAGAGTATTCTTGGCCATGTTAATATGAGAAAATTAAACTAGTGCTAGTTTGTTTATTAAAGTAATATTGTGAACATACTAAATTTGGTTGAAATTGGATGCAGTATTTTATTTACTAAAGTCTTAGCTCAATTTGAAAAAGTGTTATACTTTATGATTTATTATACTAGTTTTATAAGCTATTTGTAAATCATACTATCCCAAATATTGATATGTCTAATTTAATACGCAACTATATATCTATTTTTGGAAAAAATCAAATATGAGAACGAATTTAAAGTTAAGAAGCTTGTTTTAAAATGGTATATAGCCAACAAACAGTCATTGTAAATTAAAACTAAAATGAAAATGAGTCGAAGGAGATATTTACAAAGCTGTAATAAGAAATTGATTAAAATATGTATGTATGGAATATTGGACCAAAAAAATTACATATATGAAACATGAATTGTTAAGTAAAATTGGTGTATTATAGATTATTAAAATTCCAATACCTCCACTCATTTTTATTGTATTTTAAATTTATAATTATTTCTTGTTTGCAATGTGCCAATTTATTGCAAGCTTTTTAACTTTTAATTTGTTCTGAGTCATATTTTATGTCTACAGTTGATTTCATAAGTTCAATAAATAATTTATGTTACCTTATAGTAGAAAACATTACCAAGAGAATATTTTAAAAGGTTGTTCATCTCTAGTCCTATAATTAAATATTGAAGTATAAAAAATAAAAGTAGAGCTACAGGATACTGATGGGTACTTATATATTCAGCATTTCAAAATTCACATATTAGTTTAAAAGCTATGGTAAACAGATACACCAAGGTCACATTGATATATTTTCCTGTTACATAATAAAATGTAAACAAAATTATTACTATGTTCAGAAATTTGCTTAGTCGGAATTCGCAAGGTGATTCCTTGTGAAAACAAAACTTAACTAATATTAAAAACATCATTGTTGCTAAAAGTTTAGCTTACAGCACTATTATTGATATATTATCGTATTGAATATTAGTATGGGCCATAATATACAATGTTACAGAAGCACATAAAAAAATTAATATTATCAATCTTCTTCGCGCTATGTCAGCAGATACTATTTTAATTGTTCTTTCACAACTAGTTAGGGGCTAGTTTTGATATTAATATTTCATTTTTAGTTCACTTTACTAATTCAACCTCTTTCCAACAATCTTTGATGTTGATTTTAATTCCTTTTAGTCTTATTTACAAAATTCTAGTTTTATACCTCACGTAGAAGATGTTAAGAAAAATTATATAATTTTTTTTCTATTAGTTTAGTAAGTTTTCACAATCTTACCTACCCCTTCATTGAAGTTTATAATTTATCTACTTTCAGATTATCTGGGTTGTATTGGATCTTTAAAAGTTCAGCTCCCCTTTCTCAGACCTCAAATTCATAATTGAATTAGTCAATAGCACCAAAACTATTGTTAAAATAAAAATATATTTCAAATAAAAAATGTAACCAACATTTCTCCAATTTTTCAATGATAAATAAGTATATGTATCCCAAAGGGTTGAACGAATACTTAAAAATATGATATAAGGGAAATATAAATGAATACATTATATATATTTAAGGGAGGTATATGCTTACAAAAAGTACCCTCTAGTACTTTACCTGGAAAAATTAAATATGCTAATTTGTTTGTAAACTGAAAGTTTGCTTGAATACGAGTTTTAAACCAAATTTCTGGATTCAATTTAGATTGAATCTAGTCTATTCTCTTTCGATACTTAATTAAACCATTCTTAATTCTTGGGGTGGATCGATGAATCCTAAATCTTCCTTGGAAAACTTAAGAAAACTGTAAATATTAAGTTTCAGCCTGATTGGTCAAATAGTTTCGGCTACAGACTGATTAACTGACACACAAACAAACAAACTAAAAATAAGACTAAATGCACCTTTTAGGGCTTAGTGGGTCATTAACTGTAGATATCGTTCAAAATGGGGAACTAAGTATCTTTGGCAATCACAAAACATCCTTTCAGTTAGAAGTCGTGAAAAAATATAAAATTCTCTCTTATTTATAAGTTTAAAACTAAACAAAAATAATTATTCAATTATTACGATTGATAATAAATAAATACATACATACATACATACGTACATACATATATACATACATACATACATACAGACATATACATACATACATATATACATACATACATACATACATACATACCTACATACATACATACATACATACATACATACATACATACATACATACATACAATGCATACATACATACAGAATTACGTCAATATATTATGTTGTAGGTAAGACACTGTACATAAAGCTCAAAAAACAACTCCGTACTTAATACATCCTCACACACTTTCTCCACATTTCCCTATTCTTACATACTCACTTAGCATTAACAACATCCATACACTGAGTCATATTTGTTCTTTTATTCCCTTAACTCTTTATGTTTAACTTTTTCACACATTAGTTTACAACATTTAGTCACGTCTTACATGGCCTACCCCTTCCTTTTGTTCCATACACTCCACCTTAATATATTTGCTTCGTCACTAGATCCACACTAATCCTCTTAACAAGACTAAACCATTATAACAAGCTTCATTCACATTGACCTAATGGATTTCCTTTTTTAGCACCCATTCATTACTGACTTTGTCCATACCAGATTTTCTACATACATTTCTTAGATATTTAATTCCACCCACATTCACCTGGATGGGTAATAAGACAATCTGGAAAAATATGATTAATAATGTGTCCAGTATATATAAATACCAAGATATAAATTAATGATAATTTTTATATTCTAAAAATCAAACCTAATAATAATTACTTTATCTAAAACTGGTTTAAGCTAAACTATAATTTATTATTGTGTAGTAAGCCTGCTACCCTACGTGGTAAACATTTCTCATAACTTATCAAATATAAAAATGGCTTAAGATAATTTCAATATAATATATATTGCTGCTTTCAGAACTCTAACATCTAAATATTTTGGTCACTTATATCAAAGATTTACATTATTTTATAAAGATCTACTTCAACGACCGATTCCCTTTTGTTTTATCTCTTCGACTAACACACTTCTCAATTTGTTCAAATTACAAATTGTTTATTTGATTTTATACAAACCTCCCCTCATAGTTTAAACTAACAAAAAAATTTATTCTAACTAAACATTGAAACAAAAATTTATATTTATTATATAGAAAAGCTCCTTCAATTGTACATTTTATAATGGTAGTCTTTCATAGTGAGCACAATCCCAAATAATATTTAAAGCGATTGTCCCTTTTCATTTGGCGTGGAAATGTAGAGACATGAGAACAAGTGGCTATCTTCAATACTTGTTATTTTTAGCAATTTTCATTTTCGAAACGATTTGTTCAAGAATAAAAGCATGTTGATTAAGTTATACATTTTATATAAACACCTCCTCTATAATTTTAACATTAATAAATATCGATAGAATTGCCATTTTTCAATAGAAAACTGCCGGATTCATAACAAAAATAAGAAAATGTAACAATTAAGAAACATTAATATATTATCTTGAAAGAGGTGTTGAAAATATCAACATAAAAATTTCTCTCGTTCTCGAGAAAACTGAGATTTCCAAACGCATGATTTTTCCACAAGACCTGTCCTGTAGCTAGCGCCATCTACGGTTTCCGTGATCCACCTGTTATTGTTGAAGCGGAAGGATACTTTGGTCGGTTGTGAAGCCACTCTACGCCTTTCACCCTCTCGCCCACCATACCACAAAATAGGTTTTAGACTTGCACTCAATAGGACCAAGGGCCTTAATAGGCCAAGTGTATTTTTAAAGGTTTATTACTTTGATGACTGTTAAATTTCCTTGACAAAATTCATCGGGAAAATTGAGGCTTTTTTATGACATGAACCAATAAATATCTTAAGATTTAATCGAAATTCAAATTGAGAACTTTGTGCTCTATTTTAGTTTAATTTATTACAAGGCACATATATAGGTTTTGAAAGAATTGTGAGTTTTGTCTTTTATAATTGGAGGTTTGATCATTCTAGCTTGGGAAGGAGTTCGTTTGATGAACTTGTTGGCAACTCACAGATATATGAAAGTGTCTTCATGATTTATTTTATTACAAAGAGTTTTCAAGGCTTCAACTCATCTTTGAAAGAACGTAGTTTCACAACTTTTCCCATACAAATAAAAACTTTGTTATTAATTATAAAAGCAAAAATCAAGTTAACTTGAATTTATTGGTGAATAAAAGTTTTATTTTTAGCTGATGTTGATGTGCTTTTTGCTTTGTATACATAATCAATACATAATATAGAAAGAGAATTCTTTTTTCCAAAGAAGAAGAAACAACTTTTTTTAATCAATCATGATTTGATACTCTTTTTTGTACAAAACTTTGATATTAATTAATTAGCACAAGATAAATATATGGATAAAGCAATATTTCAAAAATATGGCTTGGTTTTAAATAAGAGATAAATAAAATTTTAATGCGCGTCCATGTAGTGTAAGATTACATTAAATGTATCCCGTTTTTTAGGATTTTTGCTACTGATATTCCTGAAAAATGTACTTGAAACGGAGTTCGATTCTAGAATATTTAGCTTAACAAGACAAACTTATTCATTTAACTACTAAGCCACGAGTACAAACCACAACACATAGTTGAAATCTTAAATTAACTTAAAAAAATTACACTTCTAACAAACTTTACATGAGACAAAATTTTATGATTAATTCAATATTAAAGGTGCATTGGTTCAAATCCTCTCATGGTAAAATATGTCAACTATATACAACCAGATAGTTGTTGTAGGCTTGGCGAAGAGAGCGTAATGTATAGTGTAATTTCAAAGCCTTTCACATGACCTTGACTTAAACACTCAGGAGTGAAGATATGATAATAATCGGAACATCTTTAGCCATTACTACCACTAGTTAGAAGTTACTCCTTTGCAGCTTATCCACCATGTATAATATCTGGTAGCATGTGTCAAAGGACCAAAGTATAGCCGTTAAATATAGTTCAGTTGTAATCAGACCTAGTCAGGGATTACCTTTGCTTCAATCTTTGTTCTTTTCCTTTAGTTATGTTTTAGTAGTTTAGTGTGTAGTCCTTTTATTTGTTATTTTTATTTTGAGTTGCGTCCAAATATTTTGTAAGTTTAACAATAAGTTGAATAATATGGAATAAAAAAAGAAACGTCGAAGTCGAGAAAAGGTTATTCAATGAAAAGTGGGAGTTGGATAAAATGTTTGAAGAATTCAAAGAACGACTTTGGTTAATATGCTCTTAAGTGATTTCAGTTATTAAAGAATACTCGTATAATATTCGTGTAGACTGTAGAGTATGATTGCCCACACAGAGAAAGATGTAGCCACATCATTGAAGGAGCTCGCATCCATCTCGTCGGAGATCTGAAGTTAAATCTTGAAAATCAAAAAAATGTAAATTTTTTTTAAAGCCACCGCTACTCAAAATCAATCTTACAAGCCTCATAGTGTTTCTTCTTTTATCAAAAAACAATATTTCATCCAGACAGGCTGAAGTTATAAAATAGTGTGCAATTAAAATGACAAAAGCGTTCGGAGAAGGAAAAACTGTATTGGATTTTGAAGTTGTGTCATTTTCATATCAAATGATTTTTAGAAGAATCTGTGATGTGAATAATCATGTTTAAACTAATTTAAGAGGTGAAATGGAAAACTGTAAATTATTTTCAGTCGCCCTTGACAAGAGAACTGATGCAACTGATGTAAGTCAACTGCTAATTTTTTTTTATAAAACCAATCTTTTTTTTTGTCATAGAGGAGTTGATTGACTTAATGCTGCTTTATACATCTGCTACTGGGTCTTATTTATATATATATATATATATGTATGTATATACATATATA
>CABFWB010000865.1:0-18942 GCA_902151455.1 Timema bartmani
TTTCCACCAACTAGGCTACAAGTGATGTAATCCAGACACGCCATTATTATAAGTAATGATAATTTCTATCAAAAGTGACATAGCTTGAGGACGTTTGCCTATCCGTGACGTCACGGCAGGTCAAGATAGGATTTCCCATGTTAGTGAATTTACGTTCTAATCAGCGAGTTTTAAAAAATAGAACTTTGAAACAAAAACCATACCTTAAATAATTCTAAAAATATTCCTACAATGCCACAAAAGTATTATTTTTATCTTTAAGTAGTTTATTTGTATAAATTCTCTACTACTCAGACTATTTGACTGGGTCACGAAAATGTCCTGTAGGAATCTTCCCGCCAGGATGTAGATTAAAAATGTCCGTGGAAGCACTGTTTATTTAGAATAGGAAACAAGGAAAAGGTCATTTAATAAAGAAAGTCGATGTTTTCTAGGAGCAAATAGTTTAGTGAGTGTGCAAACTCGTCAGAGGAAGAGGGAAAGGTTTATCAGCCCATATACAAGAAAGGTCCCTATCAAGATGAACTGTTCACTTTCTTCCATCTCTTTTTATTTTGTACATTGACATCTAAGTGTGATGGTGCTTAAGTGTGTCAAGTTAAGATGCAACCCACTCCGCAAAAAAAAATTTTGAAATCTCCAAGTAGGCAACGTCGTTAATATAATCTGACTCGACGTATGAATACGTGAAAATATAAGGTCTAGTAACTTTTTAGACCTGCTTCAGTGGCCGAATGGTCCAAGGTGTCACTCTCGTGTTAGACTGGCCTGCTGTAGACCGGGAGATCGGGATTCTTATCCCAGTTGGATGTAGGCCTACTCAGGATAGTTTTTACTACATTGTTTCCCAATATACTTCCACGCAAATGCGGGTATATTACCTCTAAAATGCTTCCTTCCTCATCCCTACCATTAGAGTAATTATCATATATGCGTATAATCTGAACAGGTAGAAGATGCGGTGATAAAAATATATTTTTTTAACTGTCAAATGAAAATGTATCTGTATTAATTACCATAGTTCTAAACAATAAACACCATTGTATCAATATATTGATAATTATATAATATCACAGACATGTTGTAGGTCATGGACTGGTGAATGGCTGAACTATAAGCTTTAATTCACGAATGACCGAACAGAAATCTATCCACTTTGGCGGGCGCATGGTCTGAGGTGTCATTTTCACAATAGACTAGAGTGCCTATGGCGGGGAAATTGGGGCTCCAGTTCAGATCGGGTGTACTGCGGGTGTTTTTTCCTTAAATGGTTATCCACCCTCTATCCACGCCAATTCGGGTACACTACCTTTAAATTCGACCTACCTCATCCCTAGCACAGTAGATTAATTAATACATAGGCACCTGCTTTGGTGGTCATATTGTCTAAAGCGTCACTCTCGCCATAGACTGGACTGCCGATGACCAGGGAGATCTAGGTTCTAATCTAGGTAGTGTACTGAGGGTGGTTTCCCCCAAAATTGTAGAGTAATTAGTATATTAAGCGTACAACCCAAACGGGTAGTAAGACACTGAGCTAAATATACAACAACAAAAATCGTATAATCAACTGAACTATTGAGCTAGATGATTTAACTGTTCATTCAATTTGAACTATCCTCAATAGTGAACTGTTCCTCACATCTCTTCAAGTTCCGAATGTTCCTTGTGCTATATTTTATCAAAGCTACAGTGGGAGGGATACGAAGTGTGGACAGGGGATTGGTTAGGGGAGAGGGGGTGAACTAACACGCCGTTCATTAGAAACTGTCTGCCTTAACCTCCTCCAACACCCCACTTTACCCTCCCTAGACCCCCCCTCCCCTCTTCTTCACCAGCAGCCAATTAACAAATGACAAACGGGCGCGTCACGTTATTACGTCAGGTGCAGCCTGAGACCATATGGGGAGTAGGTTCCTCTCGAGCCTATAGGGCGGCTCCCAACATACATTGCGGCATGTTATGTGGCGAGGTCTACCGGCAGATCATGTAACAAAAATCTCTGCGGTCTAAAAAGCTTTTATTTTTATCATCGCGTCTTAATCCCTGTTTAAGTTATGTGCATATTTGATCACTACTCTAATGGGGTACGGATGAGTAAGAAATCATTTTGGGGGTAATCTATCTGCGTTTGTTTTGAATGAGGGTGGAAAAAATCATTTATGAAAAACCACCCTCAGTAGACCTGACCTGAAATCGAACTTTAATATCGCCGTCATCAGCAGGCCAGTTTAACAGGAGAGTGATAATCTAGAATGTTCGGCCTCTAAAAAGCTTACACCGACAAACGGCTAGAAGAGTTTAAAGGGGCCCTAACTTGAGCTTAAAGTAAGGCCCAGTTTCATAGTCAGATTTAGTACGCCTCAAGTGCGGCGCTATACTAAATACAAGACGTCACCTACCTGAAATTGAATGGAATGGGCCAGTTTCATATGCGAAACTGGCCCATTCCATTTTGGTCTAGGTAGGTGTCGTCCTGTATTTAGTATAGACTCGCACTTTAGGCTCACTAAGTTTGACTATGAAACTGGCCCTTTAAGAAAATAAAATTTATTATTTATGTCATCTTCATTCAAGATGACAATTCCCGACCTCTGGTTGTCGTATTAGGTTAAGTGTGTGTTTGTTTAGCGTTAAACCTTTAAAAGTGAGTATTGTAAAATATGTTGAAACTATAAAATAATTACATTTTATTTCAAACTTAAGAGAAAAAACTAAACTCTTTTAAATTCAAGTGATATTTAAAAATTTGCTTGTATTTGTATAGCTAATTTTTGTAGAAATTAATTTTTAGTTTTGTTATTATTTTAATTATTTGTAAAAACTTGTAGACTTATGGACTCTCGTGTCCATCTTGCACCAGAACTAGCTATAGTCCAATTTTCGTTGGAAGTGCCTTCCTTATCTGATAGATTGAAAAGCAACCAGATCTACTTTCACATATTCATACGTCAGGTCATGTGATATGCAGATGTCTTTTTTGGTTTTTAAAATAAAATGTATCTGCCAAAAATATTTTTTTTAAGTCACCGCGATTAAAATATATTTTAATTAAAGATGGGTCGAACCTATATCTCTTACGAATTTTAATACCGAATATGAATTCTAGAAAACCTGGTAAACCCAAAAGAAATGTTTTATTAAATGAATTCAGAATTAGTAAAAATAGCTAAATATTAACATACTTTATAAATTCATTATAATAAAATTATTTATGCATTAAATAAATTGGTAAATTAATTATATTAGTTCTGGTTTTTTGTTTTTCCCCTATAATAATATTGGTCTGAATCACCAATACTCTAATCAATATAATAATTTTGTAACAAATTCTGATTTTTTTTTCTAACACCGCGTCTTACTACCCGTTCGTGCTATATATACACTTATGGACTAATTACACTAATGGTTTTAGGAATTAAGAAGGCTATATTTGGAGGAATGTACCCGCAGTTGCGTGTAGAGAGAGTGGAAACTTTTTTTGTGAAAAAAATACGTTCAGTACACCCGACTGAGATTCGAACCTTGATCTTCCCATCATTGGCAATCTACTCTACTGCAATATTAGTGCCTTAGACCATGTGGCCATCGAATCGGGTAGCTATAATTTAGAATATATAGAAAAAGTAATATGTTTTTTGGAATCTCACAGCTGATATTTTAGTAAAATTCTTCGATCTCAAACTAACTTAAGGCTTCGTTAATTTGAGGGTTTGGAAACATTTATTCAAGGTTATCAATAAACGAAGCAACGGCTGGATGAATAATTCCTCTGAGACTTCTCTCGAAAGCGACAGAACATAGTTTTATATTCCTTACGTTGGTGATAGTGAATATACTTGCGGGTCACCCTGTGCGGTAGGGAGGAAGACGGATGAGGACTTGAGTAAACAAGCGGCGATGTTGAAGGCGAGAAAAAGATGAGGAATTTAGAAGGGGAAGAGAGAAAGATAGCTTGCTAGGATGGAGCAGGAAGCCAAAAAGAACGAACAGTTTTTATTATTATCATTAATATTATAAAGAACACTAGAAGGAAGAGGGTGGAAAGTAAGGTTAAAATATTAAAAAAAACAGTCAGGCAGTGTATGCAGGAGGATTTTTTTTATATATTTTTTTTTAGGGGTGGATCATGAATACAGGGCAGGGATTAAAATATTCAAGTGTTGGTAGACAACCCCCTCTTTTACCCCTCACAAGCTGAGCGGTATTAGATACACTTGTGTTCTTTCTTAATATAAGAGATGGGCTAGGAACGGGAAGGGGGAGAGATTGGTTTCCACTTCATCTGTTCCCAGGTACAATAGCTGACGGATTCCACAGTTGTTTTGTTACTTCTTCCTCTTGTCTCTGACGAGGGGAAACAACTCTAAACGTCACTTGGTTATTATGTTGGCGTATAGTCGCTCAACATCGTGTTGGGAAGCAGGGAAAAGCTATGAAGTCGTCCCATTCCCGCTTTTACAACTCGACAGACAAACCGTATAGGGCCGTCCAGAGCGAACAGGCTAGTTTCCTGGAACACAGCCCAGGATACCCGAACAGAGACAAAGCTACCCTGACACAACCGAGAATACCCGAAAAGAAGCGAGGTGATGTGGACACAACCGAGAACACTCGAACAGACACGAAGTGACCCGAATACAACTGAAAATACCCTAACAGAGATGGAGTGACCCGGACACAACCGAAGATACCCGAACTCAAGTGAAACTATTCGAACGTAAGCTTGGCTATCCAAACTCAAACGAGGCTACATGAAACTAACATTTTTATTTTTAATGTGACTGCAACCACGTGGATGGAATTATTTGATCTATACAGACTGGAACAGTGTTTCCAAAACTGTGGTGCGTGGGCCCCCAAGAATACGTTAAGGATTTTTAGCGACCACGTGACGAATGAACTAGTTTTATAGTTTCCAAAACTGTGGTGCGTGGGCCCCCAAGAATACGTTGAGGATTTTTAGCGACCACGTGACGGACGAACTAGTTTTATTAATCATCGATTTAAAATATAGGCTTATATATAATAACAAGTACAATAAATAAATTAATGAAAACTTTTAGGGGATATTATGAACTCATAGAAGTGTGGAGAAATTTAGTGAGGATGGATTAAGTACGGAGTAGTTGTTTTTTGAGCTATATGCACAGTTTCTTGCCTACTCCGTAAGGGGATGGCGTGATTAGCTATGTATTTATTAATACTTTATAGGATGGCAGATATTTATGCCCTATATTTACCGAAGAGCTGGAAGAGGTGCATGGTCTAAACTCTAGGAGGTCATGGCCCCGAAATGTGGTATTCGACTAGCAAAAGTTTGAAAATAATTTAACTAGAGGATCTTTGAAGGCTTGTTAATTATTCTAGTAAGAAAATTTAGAAATTAATTTTGAGCACTGTTATGTATTTATTTTTAATACACTGACATTGTAAGACCTTACCCACGACTGATAGCTGTGTTTCTTTTCCCTGCATCGTTTCCTCTTTGGACGTTCCATGCTTTGCACCCCCGCTGTGGTACATTTCGATGGTTTGTAGCAAAAAGAGGCCGGGTTAAGGGCGTCATCCTGTGAGGAACTAACTCTTTCTCTTTTACGTTTATGATCTCAATTAGCGCACGTGATTTACGATAGTAGGCATGCAGATAGCTCTCGCAGTCTCGTATTATACCAGGTGGGTCACGGGTTCGTTCAAGGACCAGACCACTCCCATGGGTTGAAATACAAGCCTATGAGGCTAAAGTCAGATACACACGATACAATTTATTGTACAAGACTTTTGGCCATAAAATTGTGCCGTATGAACACTCAGAATTGTACTAAAAATGCTTTTCATAACTCACTGTATGAAATATTTGTATTGTAACTCTCTTCGATGGTCGAATGGTTTAAGGTGTCACTCTCACAATAGACTAGACTGCTGATAACGTGGAGGTCAGGGTTCGATCCTGGTCTGATATACCAAATTTTTTTTCCTATATGGTTTTCCACACACTCTCCCCACGCATATGGGGGTACACTTCCAATAATCTCAACCTTCATGCTTCCTGACTGATTAGAGTAATTATTAGCCTATATAGGCGTAAAATCCGAACGGGTAGTGAGACACGATGATTTATATATATACACATATATGTAGTAACTTGTGGACAGTAAAACACGTCCAATATCGGCCATTTTTATTGTACAATCTTTGAATTGTAAACATAGATAGCCCTGCTAGGTGTTTACATTTTTTAAATGTATGGTTGTAGGAAATAATACTCAAATACTTTACTAAAACAAAATAATATAAATTAAAATTATTGGATTTTGAAAACCAAATAAGGAGATTTTTACTTTTCAGAAAGAAACTAAATGGTATGGAGCACCGCACAGACATTCTCTCGCTTTTATCTTAAAATATACATGTACTAAAAACTCGTCATATTTTTGAAAATAAATTACATGTCTATACATTCTTGTATAAATATTACACCAAAGATCATAAATGAAATAATATACACTGTTACTTACTCTATAGCATTGGAAGCTAGGTAACCTGTTACAGAAAAATTGAGAAAAGAGAAACATCTTTGTCCACCAAAGAGCATATGAATCAAATTCATTTTCAGAGATCTGGATTAAAAAGTATTTATATCAGATTGTAGCTAAAAAATTATTGGTTTTATAAAAATATATTTCAAATAAAAGATTAATTTTGTATGTTTAATAGTAGTACAGTTTACAATGAAAAGATAACCTAAAATAGTTGCGGAAAAATAATGAAAATGGTAAAATCTCCCTCATGTAAAAGTACCATCTTGTTAATAGTAATAAAGAGTGTCTATATAAAATATTGAATCAAAATTTTGAGAGTTGATTTCGAGAAAATTTGCTTTTATCTTTTTGCCCTTCAGTAAACTACCCTTAAATTTAAGGTTAGCCATATAATTCCAAAAACTCCTCGGGGGGATCTTTTGAAAACCCCTGAGACCAAGATTTAGTCCAATCTGTAAAAATAGTTTCAGGGGTTCATGAAACGACGACATTCATCAAAATCTTGATTTCGAATTTTTTGACGATCACAATACTTTCTCTCCAAGGTGTTGATAGAAAGTAGAAATACAACTTGAGAATATATACTTTTTTTTGTCACCGCGTCTTACTACCCGCTCGGATTTTACGCATATGCAATTATCACGCTAATGGGCCAGGGATGCGGATGGTTGAATATTGATTAAGTGTTCCTAGTTTAACAGGGTTTTTTAAAATTCTAAAATAATTATTTTTAAATTTTGTAGTATTTTTTATTCATAGCAAAACTGTTTCACTGGTCTGAATGCCACTATAGTTTTTAAAATATATTACTGAAAACTGCTCATACATGTGACATTTGTTTCAAGCGCTATTATCTACCTAAATACCGGTAAGGTGTTATCATTGCCTTAGTGGGGTGTGATGGGCTCTTAAGACAACCACTTGAGTTAGGGTAGGTCGTGTTGCTGGACATCCTGTATTAGATGGCCGACGATAAATAACATGAATGTATCTGTCCACGGCTGCATCGGCTTGCGAGTGCGGAGTTAAGACTTGTTCTCCTAGCAGGGGTGATGTTTCCACGTTTACGACGACGACCCCCGACTGGGCTCGAAGCTACGACTTCGTGCGCGCGATGTTTATCACGCCTGGCACGATCATTCCACTCTCAGTTCTGATCGGGCTCGCGCCAGACGTTGAGGATTCTCTCGAGGTCTATTCACACCAGAAGATTTAATTCAGACTGATCCCCCGATGCGAGGGTTTTCTCAAGATCTATTCACACCAAAAGGCTTCAGACTGAGCCCACGATGCGAGGGTTCTCTCAAGACCTATTCACACCAGAAGGCTTCAGACTGATCCCACGATGCGAGGGTTCTCTCAAGATTTATTCACACTAGAAGGCTTCAGACTGATCCCACGATGCAAGGATTCTCTCAAGATCTATTCACACTAGAAGGCTTCAGACTGATCCCACAATGAGAGGGTTCTCTCAAGACCTATTCACACCAGAAGGCTTCAGACTGATCCCACGATGCGAGGGTTCTCTCAAGATCTATTCACACCAAAAGGTTTCAGACTGAACCCCCAATGCGAGGATTCTATCGACAACCCACTCTTTTAAGTTTAGGGGTGGTGGGGGGGAATTAATCGTCAAGATCAAAAAAATGTTCACGATAAAATTGAATAAATTAAAAACTAGAAGAACTTACTCAAATACCAGATATTCCTCGACACTATGAGGGTCTCAAACTAGTGAGCTCCCACTTACGTGATCAACCTCAAGCTACGTGGAAGGGACGACTCTCAATCGACAGCATTATTAGGGGAGAAGACTCAAAATAGTGGGAAGGGGTAGGGTATACCCTCTTCTCGAAATGAAACCCAAGTTGCGTGATTCTCTTCCGACCTATCCTTTCTTTGCGTTTTGACCTTTTCAGGAAAGTTCACATTTTATAGGTTGTGGAGAAGGCGAGGGGAGGAGGGGACGTAAACCATCCACCATATTTTTATTATATTTTAGTTATTTAACGTTCATTTTCTGAACCGATTGATCATATCAGAACAAGATTTACAAACTAACTTAAATCTAGAACAAAGACAACAACCCGTCCCCGGACGTTGATTCAACCACTGTGAAAAGAAGGAAACTCACATTTCACCAATGATACCTTTGTTCGGTCGTGCCGGGAATTGAGACCTAGACCCTTGGCCTAGTAGACAAGACACGCCACCTACTGAGTTAAGGTGTCTTATCTTCTCTAGTATATTAATATATCCTCGATGGAACTTGTATCCACCGGAGCTACCCACTCTTCTAAACAACCCTTCTGAAAAGATGAGAGGGGTAAGTTTAAGTGAGCATGGGTTCTATTCTAGTCTAAGGTGAGCATTCGTCCCAGAAATAAGGACTTAATGTCCAGGACTGATTTTGAACCGGATTTTGTTGGATAAATTAATGTAATTTTGAAAATTATTTGGATTAAATCAATAATATTTAAATCAAGACCTCGATGGTATTGGGTAAAGTGTTCGCCTCAGGACCCAACGTTCATGGGTTCAATCCCAATCGGGGTCAACGGATTTTTCTTGAGCGATAAAAATCCATAGCACAACTTACTTTGGAGGGGAAGTAAGTAAAGCCGTCGGTCCCATGTCGATTGTGGCATGTAACGGACCCTGGAAGGTATGTGAAGATACCTCTCTGGAAAAATTGTCTGGTTCTTTCACGCTCTCTCATAGAAATTCAGTGTGCGTGGAGGGAGATATATATAGAGAGAGATAGCGATATATATATATATATAGAGAGAGAGAGAGATAGAGATAGAGATAGAAATATATATATGTATATATAGAGAGATAGATATATATATATAGATATTTATATAGAAATGTAAAGAGATATAGATATATAGAGAGATATGTATATATAGGCCAATAGGTTTATATAGGCCTATAGATAAATATAGGCATATATATAAAGAGAGAGAGAGGTATTTATATAGAGATATATACGTATATATAGAGAAAATATATATATAGAGAGAGATAGCTTTGTAAAAACAACCCTCAGTATACCCGACCGAGATTCTAACCTTGATCTCCCCATCATCAGCAGTCTAATCTACTGTCAGAGTAGCACCTTAGACTATGCGGCCACTTAAGTGGGTATACTTGCTGTTATATTTTTATTTTATTACGGAAGGACATTTGAAAACCTTTTTAAAAAAATACAAACATATCTTTTACGACCATCATTGATAACACTGTATTATAATATTATTAGCGTTATTTTATAGGTAATGATAATACATAATATCAAAAGCGACAGTTGCAGATCACATGACTTCACGTATTAACACGTGAAAGTAGGTCTAGTAGCGTTTTAAAGCTAACAGATATGTTCATTCATAAGATAATTGGGGTATATATATTATACATTCAGAAAGAAGAAAAAAGAATACCTTTATAAAAATGAAACATTTCCTTTCTCCGAATCAGTCATATCATGGGAATCTATAGCCACCCCCTCTCCCTTGTTCCAAAGTTGACATGAAATTAAAACATCCATTACATGTGTAACTTACTTTAAACACACATGAAGGGTGTAACTATAATTAATGAGCGGACATACCTCCAGACAATTCTACCAACACTTTCACACTAATCAAATTAAAACCAGCGATCGCCGAGTCGAGATACCAACACAACAGCGTAATAACCCCCTTCGCAGCAACTTAAGCGAGCAAAGAACGGGGTGGGGGAAGAGATTCAAATTACGTTCTGTATTTTATTTATCATGTGTGTGTGTGTGCGTGTGTGTGTGTGTGTGTGTGTGCGCGCGAGTTTTCATCGCGACCACGAGGGGGAGAGAGATCTTAACTTTTAGATTACAAACTCGGGACTCGCGCTTCTTTTGTTTGTTAATTCTCTTGAGTTCCGTCCCAGAACGATGCCTTATCTTTTGGACACTAATGAAGGGAATTAAAAAAAAAGGTACCACCACGGGGGAGCGAACCCGGTAATTAAAGACCAGAAAATTGTAATTGTTTGTTTATTCGTCTGTTTTGTAAACAGAGCACGCGCAATAGGTATTTTCTCTCTCTTTCTATCTGTAGAAAGTTACCGGCCCGTAAAGGTTTAATTTAAGTCTGTGGGAACCTGAGCTATTCTATGAAGGTTTAAGTCTATGTGAGCTTGAGTCCAGCCCGTGAAGGTTTAAGTCCATGTGAGAATGAATCCAGTCCGTGAAGGTTTAAGTCTGTGTTGACCTGAGCCGCCCTTTGAAGGTTTAAGTCTGTGTTGACCTGAGTCGCCCCTTGAAGGTTTAAGTCTGTGTTAACCTGAGTCGCCCCTTGAAAGTTTAAGTCTGTGGGAGCTTCAGTCCAAAGTTTAATTAAGTCTGTGTGAGCTCTTGATCTCATCCAGTGTAGTTTTAAGTCTGTAAACTCAAATCATCTTAAAGACCAAATAGTAATTATAGAAATTAGCCAGATCTTTTAGGGGATTCAGACTCGATTCCACATTAAAAATTACGTTATATATATAATTTAAAGTATATTGAATTGATTGAGGTTTTACTATAAAAAAAATCGTCAAAACATCAATAAATTCAAGGGTATTTTGTGTATACGTTACACCCCAAAAGTGAAATTGACCATTTCATGAATTGGACAATTTTCTGTCCATTTTGTGAACTGACTTATTCGCTTGTAAATTTCAAGGACCAGGCAAAAACTCGTCCAGTTTATGAAACGTCTAGCTTCTAGGAGAATGATACGCTTGTGTTAACGTATTTTTTAACGTTTATTATTACTCATATTAGCAACAAAAATATTGATGTGGTAAGTTTTGTATTTTAATGTTAGTTTGTACTGTTTAAAATATCAGAAGTCCTCTTTTGCCATTGTAGGTTCGCAATAGATCATATATTTTCGATTAAGAAAATTTGACCTTCACTGCGGCAACAAGTTCTAACTTGATCAAAATGTGTATCTATTGACGTGTGGAAGGTTAGGTTAAGCTAGGTTGTGATAGTTTCACTATAAACATTTTGTGGATGGACATTTACACATGTTCTCACGTCGATGATTTCAAGGACTTGTTACTCAACATGTCCGAACTGTTTCGCGTCAGTTAGCCGAGTAAATATTTAGTTTATAATGTGTTGTAATCGACACGGCCTAAATTGAGGCGTGTGTTTGTTTAACATTAGCTGTGATGTGAATTGTGAATGACAAAACGAGTGTTGCAAGGTGTTGTGATTAGCTGGTAAACAAATAGAACATATGCGCTGACAACATAAACAGAGTGTCAGCATTCCTCACGGTAAACCAGGCCAGGAGGCAGAATAAATAGTAATGTATCCAGGCTAACAGGCTGACTAATCACCATAGAGTCTAGGGGGGTCACTCTGCCCGATTTTGTGGATACGCGTGCTAGGACGCCGGAACATCAGTACGTGTATTGGATGGCTACCATCGAGCCCAGAGTACTGGGGCTCATAACTGTGTGGGATCACCTAGAGGACAGTCAGGCCATTGGTTAAGAATTCCTTGCATAATTCCTTTTGTCACGATCTTCTAAGTAGATCTGTTAAGTTTTTCCATATCCTCTAATATTTCTTATCAATATCACGTTTTGTAATATAGCTTAGTAGTACAATAAAAAAACCCAATAAAAACCCAAGCCAGACATCAATTACGAACCCACACAATAAGAACTCAGTCACTTCCCCCATCCATGGCCACAACCCATCCTGACAACCTTAGGCCCACAGAAGGAAGAGGGGGGAAGGATGACAGTATCATCTCTTTTTTTTATCACCGCGTCTTACCAGATGTTTAGGTTTTACGCATTTATGGTAATGACTCTAAAGAGTAAGGGATGAGGAAGGAAGCATTTTAGAGGTAATCTACCTGCATTTGTGTGGAAAAAAAGTGGGAAACCTGTATATCATAATTATTGCAGTAGATAGTATAGTAACTAAAACTATAGTTCATGAAATTGCCACGAGTTCATGTAATTTTTGCCCAGTTTTTAAAATGGTCAAGAGATAAAGAAGCCAGTTTATGGAATGGGCATACATTTGCCAAATTCTTAAAATGGGCCGTTTCGCTAATTGGATAGTATAGCATATTATAGAATGTATTCAATAATTTGTAATTTAGAATAAAAGTTTATAAATTAATAAAGTACAAATGATCTCACAACCCCATCAGATGTAGAAAATTATTTTTCAAAAATTACTTGAACGTCTTTAATTCATCTTTATCATTGACAACCTTTTTGACTTCGGTGGACTTGAGATAAAGGACTAGCCTCAGGACCCAATGTTCCTGGGTTCAAACCCAGCCGGGGTTGACAGATATTTCTTGAGCAATGAGAATTCGTAAAACAAATTCCTTCGAAGGGGAAGTAAAGCCGTTGGTCCCATGTTGTAGGTACATGTAAAATAGCCCTGGAAGGTATGTTCATTTCCGGGAAAATTGGTAGGTTCTTTTACGTGAGTTCATAGAAATTGTGTGGAAGGCAACGAGGACCCCAAACACTTCCTAACTCGCATAGTACATGGGTTGTATACCAGATGGTACAGGCAGCACTAACCAGCCGAAAGGCTTGTTGAATGCCCAGGTACGGATGGATATGACTCGAAACAAACCAATCTTCGTGTTGTTGACTTGAGAAGAACTCTTTTTACAGGTACCTTATCCCACTGTTCCACCCAAGTGGCTCCTCATTATGCTAGCTCGGCCACTCCGGCTCATTAAAAGATTGTAACCTGGAAATTAGTATTTAATTATCGGGTTTGAGCGCGGTTGGTTTTCTCGGAAAGAGCCGTTTAGCTGGAAACACTTGGCCTGGAATCTTAGCGCGAGGATTATTACTAGCAACGAGCGGTTGGCTATTAAAAAATATTGGAAATAAAACCTGCCGTTTGCTGACCTGGTGCAACGTTGTGTCTAATATGTTGTTCACAGGGTATTTCTCCGTGGCTGAGTGGTCCGGGAGACTGAGTTAACGGGTAAACGAAAGCGCGTGGATTACCAACTATTCGGAGCTCACACTATGTATATATTCCATCTGTATTGTGGTATTGAAGCTTCAAAGCTGCCATTACCATAAGAAATACCGTAGTTTGCAGATATTTCCCTTCGAGTAGGAGATATAGGCGTGCGAAGCGTGGGTGCCGAGGCACCCCCNCACACACACACACAAGGAAAAGATGGAGAGACAAACGAACAAAGCACCTCATTTTTGTTAAGAAACTACGTCGGTGGATATTCCAAAGATAATGGTTAATGTAAGCTTGATATCCTGTTTCTAGGCCAGCCTACGGATGTAATTGTAATTTAGAATGTTTGTTTTTCAAAATAAAACATTGATTCTTGCTGGTTTTTAATCTATCGAAATCGTTAAAAAAATATATCAGGGGTTGGGGGGTTGATCACGCCCTCTTCGTCTTCCAACTGGCACCCCCATCTTCATCACCCTGCGCACGCTTATGGTAGGTGTTGTCCTTAAGAGTAATTGGATTGTGTTAATGGTTTTTGAAGCTTCAAAATTGATTCTCTTATAAGAAATTTCGAAATGTGAGGGTATTTATCCAAGCGTATATGGTGACCTTAAAAGCCCATTGACACCCAACATCATCTTTGAGGTTACTGCAAGATAAAATCTTTATCTTACCTTTCTCTCTTAGTTAAATGCTGCCAAATCTCCTCGCTTTCAATTATGTCGTAAGGTGGTGTGCTGGGCTAAGGAGGAGATATTGGCAACATCTATGAAATAGCGTTGCAGAACTTATATTATATTCAAGGAAAGATTGACCCCACGAAAACAAGAGAATGACAACGCTGTTCCTTCAGAGATGATATCCAGTGTAACGTGAAACTCTTGCTAGTTTATTGTCCGAGAACAGTGATACCCACCCCACCTGTTGCCCACGGATTGAACTAGCGTGTCGTTACACTAATCAACTGCAAAGTATGTCGTGCGACTGCCGATAATTAACCAATTTGTGTGGGTCTGGTAACAGTTACCATTTGTTAGTAAGGACTTGTGTTCGTCTTTTCTTTTTTTAAATAATAAGAATGGGAGGGGTAAAAGAAGCATCGAGGGACGCCAACTCAATTTGAAGAGCCATTTTTTTCTTTCTTGTATTGATTTGTCGTTAGGAAGCTCTCACCTGCGAAAGAAAAGCTTGGACTTTAAAAAGAAAAACTAGGAGAGTTTTAAAAGATATTTTGAAATAAATATAATTGAGATAGCAGGTCAATACTTTTGTCTTTGAAAATTTTTTTTTGTAAAGATCTGTTAAGTATGTTTGTCACAACAATTTTGCTCTGTTATTAAAACTTCTGCCCACTAACAAGGGCGTATGCAGGAATTTTTCCAGGGAGGGGGAAACTTTAGGGTCAACCCGTAATGCAGTTCTAAAAAAAGGCAACATACCTTTGCTTTCATTTCCAGAAATTTAGGGGGCAAGTTCCCTTTCCTGCCCCACCCTGACTACGCCCATGAACTAAGACTAGTTTTCTTGGATGCAAAATTACAAAGCATTTTATCGACAAAATATTAAACTAAAATTTTTTTTTCTAGAATTTGCTGAAAACAATTTTAGCACTTCCTTCTCAAATTTCTCCTTTTTTTCCAATGCAGTTTTTCTGTGCACACTCAGTAAGCATAGCCCATTGAGACGCTCCCCTGTATTCGTTGATCTTGGCTAGATCTTTATTCTCGGCAAGGTGTTGAATGACCGCTCTACGATACAAGTGGTGCATGGCTGAGCAAGAGAGGTGAGCAGAGCCTTTTTTGTGGTAGAGCAAAAGAGTTCCTCATTTTTACAAGTCTGCTATTTTCAGCTCTTTTCTGAGCTTCTTCTCCTTCCACATGGTGTAGCATAGTTCAGCTTCGGAGTCGAAGTCTTGCAACTTATAAAAACTCGAGAGCTGCTTGGCTTTCCTCTTGACGTCTTGAATGGTAATCTCCAACATGATAAAGGGGTGTAGAACCAAAATTGAAAAAGCAGGTGAATGTTCTTCTGAGAAACGTTGCTCCAACGAAGACACTGAAGAGACCAAGTAAGGAATTACTAAGGATCTCTTCCAGTACTCCAAAGAGCTGTACGCTGGAGGGTTTGAGGGATTTCGCTGTCTTCCACATGATCTCAACATCGTCAATTCCACTCCAACATCCTCGGCAATCTTGTAGGCATCCTTTACAAGCTCTGTAGCAACTTTCTCTGCATCATAGTGGTGAGATTCGTTTGATGTTCTGTGAACAGTGAAGCGGGTTCAGGATTTAGACTGTAGAGCATTTGACACAGGTTCCAATAAGGCAGAATACTTAGCTATCAGAGCGACAGAAAAGTTGAATTGAGCTTTGTTGGCAGTAGAATGTAGCTGGAATGATTGTTTCCTCGTGTTGCCATTTCCTTCTAGGCCTGGTGATAATCTCTCTCACCCTTCCACGATGCTCACAAAATGCTCGTTGAAAACCGCAGTACTTTTGTACTTTTGGGACCATCGCGTTTCACAGAGGAGTGGGAAGCTTGGAGCGTACTTTCTTTCCAACACTGACTCTTTGAAGAACCTTATGATATCCTTGGTAGTGGAGATGGTTTTGCGTATTCAAGATTAGGTTTATGTGATGCACAATGGTAAAAACATGGCTTTCTCATACTTTTTTCTTAAAATTATTTGCACGCCACCGTCAATATCAGCCAAAACTGAACCTCTGTCATAACCCTGGTCTACACATTTCTCCGGGTCAAGGCTCATTCTCTATCAGAGATTTGAGTTTGTGTTTAGGAATGGTAAAATGAACACATTGGAAAATTTGATTCAATGTACAAGTTGATCAAGAGAAGAGCTTAATAAAGCCATATGGTTGTGGTATTTGTTGCCATATTTAAGGGATTCCATAACTATTAATTTTATGTCCAGACTTAACTTTCCCCACGTACATTTTATTTCTACTTTTAGTTAATTATTTTTATTTATGTACTTTATTTAGGGGGGGAGAGCTGACGACACCCATGTCCACTAAACTAATTATCCCATGGTTTGATCCCCACCATGGCTGAAAAGTTTATAATTAATTGAATTGGGGCTTTCCCCTTCGCAGTAATAAATTAACAGCCGGGAGACTTGGTGCTGTATCTATTCTAGAATTATAACCAATTTTTTTTTAAAACTACGTCTCACTATCCGTTCAGCTTATATGCATAATGTACTAATCATACTAATGTGTTAGGAATGGGGTAAGTGGAATTTGAGGAAGTGTACCCACGTTTGCAAAGAGGAAGAGTGGAAAACCATCTAGGAAAAACCATCCTAAGTACACCTGACCAGGATTCGAACCCTGTTTTTCCCGTCATTTGCAATTGAGTCCATTGCGAATGTGATCCCTTATGGGCTATTCTCTCACCATAGTTAAGTGAGAATAATTTATTTAGTACACCCACTTAAGACCAATTATTCAGATGTCCTTTCTTCATAGAATCACCTGCAGAAAGGTTCTCTATTGACTCTTTTTTAAAATTCTTCATAAGTTACCCAATCCGTCCACTTTATCCTCCCTATTTTCCTCTAGCCCCACATCTAAAAGATTTCCAAATATTTATTTTTCCTTTTCCTTCAGGATCAATGTTTCAGCTGCATACAAAGCGATATTCTATATGTAGCATTCCACCATTGGCCATTGCTTTCCAGGTTCAGTTTTCTAGTCAATAGCGTCCTCATCTTATTGAAAGCAGCCTTGGCCATCAATCTACAGGCCCAGTTTGCTAGTCAATAGCATCCTCTTCTTTTTAAAAGCAGCCTTGGCCATCAATCTACAGGCCCAGTTTTCTAGTCAATAGCATCCTATTCTTTTTAAAAGCAGCCTTGGCCATTACTATCCAGGTCTAGTTTTATAGTGAGTAGCATGCTCTTCGTGTTGAAAGTATCCTTGACCATTTCCCTCCAGGTACAGTTTGCTAGTCAGTAGCGTATTCTCTTTTGGATAGTCTTATTATCTTCGATTTATCGATCTACCAGACCACTATCTTATTTTCTTTGGCTAAAAAACTTGCTTTTGTTATAGGAACAACAATAAAATACCAAACTCATACTTCCTTCACATCCCACCTTAAATTATAATATTGAAACTACTACTCCGCCACAATATGAGGAGGCCTACTGGTAGTTCAACTCCAAAGAATCCTCTCGTATCTTCCACCCTTGTCGCTAGGGGGTGAGGGTGTATAGATGTCTTCAACAGGCAGAGCACCCGCTATTCCACCCACCCTCTTCTCGGCACATCATCCAAACAGACCTACCTCTTGTTAACATACGAGAAAACGACATATTCAGTCTCACCCTTCCTTCCCCCCTTCCCCCCTCCCAACCTCTCACCATCATCACACTCACATGCACACACGCTGCCTCCTCGGAGGGTCTAAAAAACCTCTTAAGTTCGGGAGGTAAGGGGATTGATGTTTGAGAGGGTGGTTTAACCCTTCCTCTACTGACGATCTTTTCATCTTCTCTCCTGACTCCGACATTCAACCTAGAGAAATGAATGTCCTTTTGTTTTATCATCCTGACGACAGATGGCAGCACCTGTGTTCAAGTGCTAGTTACTTGTCACACTCTTTGGAAATATCTACGCCTGTGTTATGTGGCCTTAGTTATGGAGAATAGAAAATAATATCATGATGTTCACGGACTATTTCATTTTATGCTCCGAATATAAAAAAAAAATCTATCGCTTCTCACTACCTGTTTGGGTTGTAGGTATATGTACTAATTACGATCATGTGTTGAGGAGAGTAAGGTTTAATCTATAGGTAGTGTACCTGCATTTGCTTGGAAGGCGAGTAGAACACCACTCTCAGTACACTCGACTGGGATTTGAGCTCCGATATTCCCGTCATTGACACTTCAGTATATTACGTGAGTGACGCCTCAGACCATGCGGCCACTGAAGCGAATAAGCCACGAGTTATTCGAAGCTATCTACGAGTGTAGTCCCTGACGCTAACAGCCCTCCCTATCCATCAGACGCGTGTAAAAAAAACCCGGTAATAACAGTTCCAAATTATAAATGGCGCGGTTGTGTAGAGTGGAACTATTAGGTTAAGAGGGGACGGAAACTGACCGTGTTTGTAATAAAGTGTTGCAGCACGCAAGTTTTACCTTCAAAGAGGTTCGTGGGGGAGGCGGTTAGAAGGGGTAGGAAGGGGAGATCCCCTTAAAATATAGATTCACGAACCCCATCCACACACACACACACACACTCACCTTCTCCGTTTCCACCCATTTCAGTGGAAAACATTCCCCCTTTCCCCTTTTTACTTTTGGATCCACCCTTGTAATCTCGTCCCCATACTATACCACATCACACGCAAGCTATATTCCTCTATGACACACTCCTA
>CABFWB010000865.1:49931-79761 GCA_902151455.1 Timema bartmani
CTTTGAATACTCATCGCCCCCAAATCGCCCCCCACTTATTTATTGCCCCCCTGATAACCCAAATCGCCCACTTGGGGGCGATCGGGCCCAGGTTGGGAACCACTGGTTTAGAATAACATCCTATTGTACTGACGACTGACGTCTTATGCCCACGTGAACAATGGCTTCTATCTAAAAATATAATAAACTGTTGAATATATTATCCGTTTATTACAGCTTTCCTGTATTTGATAGCAGTCTCACACTTCTACAGAGCAAAATTAGTTTAATTGACAACATAGAATTCACCGAGTCGACATCCTTTGTTTGTGAATCTATAAGCGTGAAATTGTCTAATTTATCATCTTCAGCATTTTCTTGGCTGGACGTAAACTTAATTCACGTTATTGTGTGATGCTTCTTATTCCCCATCAATGGCGTTGCCTAGGCCTATCTGTGACGTCACGGCAGGTCAAGATGGGATTTCCCATGATCGTTAGTATTTTCGTTTTATTCGGTGAGTTTTAAAAATATAACTAACGTTGAACCAAATAACATAAATCCTTAAATAATTCTAAAAATAGTCTTACATTGTCTCATAATTATTTTTCGATCTTAAAGTAGTTTTTTTGTAAAAGCATTTTTTTAAACTATCCAAAATTCATGCTATTTGGTTTATCCACGAAAATGTCCTGTAGGAATCTTCCTGCCAGGATTTAGATTAAAAAAGTACATTAAGAAAAGTCTACATAGAAAAGGAAATAAGAAAAACGAATTATGAAACGAAGTTCATGATGTCCAGGAGCAAATATTAGAGTGGTGTTTATACTTGTCAGTGGAAGAGGGAGAGTGTTATCAGCAGTTACATTAGAGACCTTACAGGGTGAACTATTAATTTTCTTCCCTTTCTTTTTATTTCGTACATAACTATTAATTTTCTTCCCTTTCTTTTTATTTCGTACATTGGTGCCTAAGTGTGATAGTGCTTAGGGTGCTTGAATGCGTCCCGCTTTGTAAAATAACTTCGAAATCCCCAAGTAGGCAACGTCATTAATACTTATGTCTTAATTTTTATTCTCACGATATTTCCGACTGACGCGAAGGAAAACATCGGTATGGGTTCTGAGCCATCTACTGGACAAGTTGAGAAATAGTGTGAGACAATGAACCGGACACGAGGGCTCGGAATGGACGAGAGTGCTAGTTTGTTCTAGGAGGCCGGGATTCAAATTCCAATCTATATCTTACTGAAGTTTACGTTCTTTGGTCTAAACTGGTAAAGCTCCCTAAAATTCATCCTACTAATCCTATAGAAAGGTATCTGAACACTGAGACGAGGAATCCATAGTTTTTTCTCTCTAATATAGTTAGCACCAAAATGGAGATAAAATGGATCAACATGTCTCTTTCTTTGGAGGAAAACATTTTTTTTTAAATAATTTTATAAAAGCGGGAAAAAGAGAAATTAACTCACTTTCAAGGACGTTTCACATAAAATTTATCTGTTCTGAGATCGAAGTAAATGGTTAGAAACATAAATCTAGCCGCCTTTAAACAAATAAACTTGTATTTTTAACAGGATTGCAGAAAAACAATTATTATAAAATAACTGAGAATTGTTTTATTGGTTTTGAAGCTACAGAACTGCCATTACCTTGAGAAATACGAAATAATTTATCACAGCAAAGTTGTGGTTACTCGCTTTGTAAGGCTGTGTTACCAACGTAAACGCATAGAAACACTAATCTTTATTTTATTCTAAAATATATAGTTTTTACCTTGACTATTATCAAACCCATGAACTCCTACCTCGTGTAATATATTATAATAGTGGTAGTTAACTCTACTGGCGTCGAACCCATGAGCTCTGACCTCTTGTAATATATTATACTAGCAGTAATTACCTCTATGCATGTCAAACCCACGAACTCTGACCACGTATTATATTATATACTAGCAGTAGTTACCTCTATTGGCTTCGAACCCACGAACTCTTACCTCGTATTATATATTATACTAGCAGTAGTTACCTCTATTGGCTTCGAACCCACAAACTCTGACCACGTATAATATATTATACTAGCAGTAGTTACCTCTATTGGCCTCGAACCCACGAACTCTGACCACGTATAATATATTATACTAGCGGTAGCTACCTCTTGGCTTCGAACCCACAAACTCTTACCTCGTATTATATATTATACTAGCAGTAGTTACCTCTATTGGCTTTGAACCCACAAACTCTTACCTCATATTATATATTATACTAGCAGTAGTTACCTCTATTGGCTTTGAACCCACGAACTCTGACCACGTATTATATATTATACTAGCAGTAGTTACCTCTATTGGCTTCGAACCCACAAACTCTGACCACGTATAATATATTATACTAGCAGTAGTTACCTCTATTGGCTTCGAACCCACGAACTCTGACCACGTATAATATATTATACTAGCGGTAGCTACCTCTTGGCTTCGAACCCACAAACTCTTACCTCGTATTATATATTATACTAGCAGTAGTTACCTCTATTGGCTTTGAACCCACAAACTCTTACCTCATATTATATATTATACTAGCAGTAGTTACCTCTATTGGCTTTGAACCCACGAACTCTGACCACGTATTATATATTATACTAGCAGTAGTTACCTCTATTGGCTTCGAACCCACAAACTCTGACCACGTATAATATATTATACTAGCAGTAGTTACCTCTATTGGCTTCGAACCCACGAACTCTGACCACGTATAATATATTATACTAGCGGTAGCTACCTCTATTGGCTTCGAACCCACGAACTCTTACCTCGTATTATATATTATACTAGCAGTAGTTACCTCTATTGGCTTTGAACCCACAAACTCTGACCACGTATAATATATTATACTAGCAGTAGTTACCTCTATTGGCTTCGAACCCACAAACTCTGACCACGTATAATATATTATACTAGCAGTAGTTACCTCTATTGGCTTCGAACCCACAAACTCTGACCACGTATAATATATTATACTAGCGGTAGTTACCTCTATTGGCTTCGAACCCACAAACTCTGACCACGTATAATATATTATACTAGCAGTAGTTACCTCTATTGGCTTCGAACCCACAAACTCTGACCACGTATAATATATTATACTAGCAGTAGTTACCTCTATTGGCTTCGAACCCACAAACTCTGACCACGTATAATATATTATACTAGCAGTAGTTACCTCTATTGGCTTCGAACCCACAAACTCTGACCACGTATAATATATTATACTAGCAGTAGTTACCTCTATTGGCTTCGAACCCACAAACTCTGACCACGTATAATATATTATACTAGCAGTAGTTACCTCTATTGGCTTCGAACCCACAAACTCTGACCACGTATAATATATTATACTAGCAGTAGTTACCTCTATTGGCTTCGAACCCACAAACTCTGACCACGTATAATATATTATACTAGCAGTAGTTACCTCTATTGGCTTCGAACCCACAAACTCTGACCACGTATAATATATTATACTAGCAGTAGTTACCTCTATTGGCTTCGAACCCACAAACTCTGACCACGTATAATATATTATACTAGCAGTAGTTACCTCTATTGGCTTCGAACCCACAAACTCTGACCACGTATAATATATTATACTAGCAGTAGTTACCTCTATTGGCTTCGAACCCACAAACTCTGACCACGTATAATATATTATACTAGCAGTAGTTACCTCTATTGGCTTCGAACCCACAAACTCTGACCACGTATAATATATTATACTAGCAGTAGTTACCTCTATTGGCTTCGAACCCACAAACTCTGACCACGTATAATATATTATACTAGCAGTAGTTACCTCTATTGGCTTCGAACCCACAAACTCTGACCACGTATAATATATTATACTAGCGGTAGTTACCTCTACTGGCTTCGAACCCACAAACTCTGACCACGTATAATATATTATACTAGCGGTAGTTACCTCTACTGGCGTCGAACCCACAAACTCTGACCACGTATAATATATTATACTAGCAGTAATTACCTCTACTGGCGTCGAACCCATGAACTATGACCTCGTGTGATGTTCTCCTCCTTCCTGTGAACCCAGCCAGTGTCGTCAGGTGGTAACATATTCCGGGGGGTTTGGGTGCCATATATATTTACTTTCCGGTGCGCGCGGCCGCCATCTTGGATAAGGGGTTTCCCAGTCACTCGGGGTGATGAGGACGACGAAATGCTTTTAAAAAAATCCAAGATGACAGTTTTTTGGGGAAAAGGAGGCACATACAGCGCGTGGGTTGAAAGGGAAGAGGAGGTATGAGGGGGTGGAAACTGTATTATGAAGATGCTTTTATAATGGAGCAATCTTCGCCTGGGAAAAAAAGACTCCGTACCTTGTACTAGCCGTCTTGAAAAGTTTGGCCCTAAACCGTATCTTAGGTACAGTCATAGTTTATTTGTCAAGTCTTTATTTTAAAAGGGTACGTTCGACATAAGGATTTACCACCTAGGTGTCCGTATGATTTAAGGCGTCACTCTTGTAATAGGTGATATTGCTGAAGATGAGATCAGAGTTCGAATCCCAGTACTGATTTGTTTCTTATAAATGGTTTCCCAATTTCTCCTTCACTGGAAATGCTGGTACATTTCCTTTAGATTCAGATACCTAGATCATTAGTGTGACTATACAGTTATTACCTAGATGGGTGGTAGGAATTGGCTTAGTTATAATTATAATGACAGTTTTACATAAAATAAAAACCTAGAAATAATTCACAAGATAATATTTTCATAAATAAAAATACTTATAAAAATATTATTTTGTATGTCTAGTAGGGACCTATTTATTTATCTTATATACATAGGCCTATTTATTAATTTATGATAATATTATTTTGTGTACTTTTTCTATGTTTTGGTATTATGTTTACATTATTTTGTATAAAACTGTTGTTATTATTATCCTTTATATATATTTAAGTTTGTGGAAAATTGACTCAATTTCATCATGATAAATTAATATACAGTCGAACCTGGATAAGCGAGAAACCTCTATAAGCCAGAAAACATTCCCGGTCCCTTGAAATCTCTCTTATTCAGGTTCGACTGTATTAATATTGAAAAAGATTTCATCCATTTTCGTTGAATTTTTTTTATATATTTTTTATTTTAGGTTTAAAAATATTTTTTTCTATCTATTAATTTTTAGTTAGTTAAATTTAGTAAAATTAAATTAATAGAATAATTAAACTTCTTAAGTATAATTTCAAAAACATATGCTTTACATAGATTTGTATACATTTATATAAACAGGATGTTCAAAAAAATAGTTCAGAACTTTAGATTATTATAGTAATCGTTAAAATGAGTAGAAAAGTATTGGTACACCTTAGTCTACAGACTAACTGACAGAGATATAAGAAATTTTGTTTCTATTAGCAAAAAATTTAAATAACAAATGAAATATTATTTGGGTTTACATGGTACAAATTTATTAGCTGATCACTAAACAAAGGTGTTCTACATGATGACCTTTAATTTCCGCACACATTACACATTTTCGAATCGGACTGTTGTGTGTTCTTTGAAAAATCCCTTGCATCAAGTCTGCTGAATCATTTGTTAGGGACAAAGCCACCTTAAGGGTGCCGCCTCAGCAGGCAAGATATTGCTGCGCGGACGATCAGCTTTAACGCAATATTTAATTCCACGATATGTTATATTAAAATATGATTCTCACCAAAGTAAAGTCGAAAGAGTCCAACAGAGCTCTTTTTCCTTAACAACCCTAAAGTTTGAATTTTATTAATAGGAACAAAAAAAGTTTGAAAATGTGATATTAGATTATTTTCAACGACTTTTTTAAGTATATTTGCTCTGCTAGGAGACAGGGCTTGATTAAAAAGGACTCCAGATTTAGCCTTCCTCTAACAAATACAGTAATTTTTTGATAACTAACAGAAAGCTTTTCTCTCTTCCTTGAAATAAGAAGTTCCGTAGTTTTCTTTCTTATTGACATGACAAAGGGTGGTTGTAGCGTAAGGGCGAAAGGGAATATATGCTTAGGCAAAAATAGAGAAGTAGTTCCAGAAAACGACACAGACCATTGTATTTTAAGCCGTGTGGCCTGACAGCGATTGATGCTTTCTCGCTGAACGAAGCTGCTGACTTAAAGTGTCCCAAAATTAAAAGTCCAGAGTATTAATGTCAGTGGGTTGGAGGTGAGGGCAGTGAGTTGGATTGGGGGATGTGATTGGACCTCATACAGTATACCTATCATTGCCTGCATCTCTGTGAGTTGGTTTGTGGTCCTAATTTTACTAAGACTTTTTTACTCATTTTAATGAGTATTTCAAGATCCTTAAGTACTTAAACTTTTCATTTTAACACTCTGTATATTTTATGCCAGCGTTCCCTATCGTTACATGTGAGTCTATACCAAGGTATCAGCCCTGTTAAGGAGGTGATTGGAACGAAGGCGGTGTGGATCACTTTGTTCGAGATAGATAGAAGCGTTTGTTCGTATCTTTGCAATTTTTGTTATTTTTTTTTGGTGGGGGGCATTATGTCACCGCCTCTACACCTTCTTTCGCGGGATATATTATAGTGTGAGATGCTGGAGAGGAAAGTGATGGTTGGAACTTTCTATTTTGGGAGGGGGGGAGAAGGGGTACCCCATATAAACTGAGAGAGTTGAGGCTCTGCGCCTCGCAGTCTGATGAACGTGGTGATAGAAATAAACTGCTGCTGATATGGTCGGTGTGCTTTTTTTTTCTGTATGTGTGTGCACCGTGGCATTTTTTACTTTACCATATAATGACAGTATTATAAGCGTGGAAATGATCTACTTGATATTATGGAGGATATGTGTGTGTTAGGTGACCTGGTGGTCTAGGGGTAAGGTGTCGGAATGCCTGTGCTGAGGGACCGGGGTTCAATCCTCGATCCCGGCACAGATTTATCTGATTGCCAAACCCTTCCTTCACCTCTGACAAGACGTGTATTAATCACAACTTGTGAATGTGTGGAATACCAGGTCTCCACCGTGGTTCGGATCCCCCGTTAAACTGTAGGTCCTCCATGTCATCTCACAATCACCCTACCATTACACATTATCGTAAGTGCGTACAGCCCCAACGGGTAGTAAGACGTGGTGCTAATAATAATAATAATAATAATAATAATAATAATAATAATAATAATCTGGGTATGTTTATGTGCCCCCAAACTAAAAAAAATTTGATTTGAACTTATTGGGTTTTCCTCTTTCTCGGTTTATCCTACTTTTTGTATGTCTGCCATATGTATGTTTGTCTGTCCTACTGTATGTCTGTCTGTTATACTGTATGTCTGTCTCTCTGTCATACTGTTTGTATGTCATACTGTAGTCCTGTCTGTCACGCTCACATTAGACCGATCTGCCAATAATGGGGAGATCAGGATTCGAGTCCAGATCGGGGGTACTGAGGGTGTTTTTTCTTTAAATGATTTACCCCCTCTCCATTTACGCAAATGTGGGCGCATTTATTCTAAAATGCTACCTTACTTAAACCTACCCCAATAGAGTGATTAATATATGCGAATAGCCTGAACCGGTAGGCCTACTAAGACGCAGTGAAAAAAATTTTAAAATTAGAATACTTTTATTGTCTTGAATCAATGGACACCTTTTGGTTGAACCTTACTTTTGTAACAGTCATAAAACTCTACATTTAAGAAAGAAAAAAAAGCTTATTTAAGCGTATAAAAATCTATTGTTTTTTTATCGACGCAAATTAAATAGGTCGTCTAATTTCGTTCGTTACGTAAAACACACATTTTATGGACTTTTATAAACAAAGGAATTTTGGCGTTGGTTTTCATGTATGCCATTAAACAGATGCTGTCGTTAAAATTTGTGGAGGTCCGACTAGTAAATCATCTTAATTTGTTCACATTATTTATTACAAATACAAATTTTTAACTCCATGAAACTTTAAAAAAAACTGTCGTTTGGGGCTTGTATATGGCAAAGATAGTTCACCAAAAAATACTTGTCTATGAATGGTTATATATTTAATTCTCTTCCAATTTTTTTAATACACTCTCATGCATAGAAAGTATTGTCGTCGTGAAAATTTTTTACTTCAGTTATATGATGGTTTTATGTAGGCCTACCCACGAACCCTAAAAAAAAAGTAGGTTTTACAGTTAAATCTGTCCTCAAGCATGTCTTTCTATCTGTCCCTGGAGTTACAAATGGTTTGGTGGATTCTGTTAAAACTTGATTTTATTTTTCTAGCACCTTGACATACTACTCGTTTGGGATTAGATTATATACTGATTATGCTAATGGTTTTAGGGATGAGGAAGGTTATATTTAGTAGGAAGTGTACTCGCACTTGCACGGAGGGAGAGTGGAAAACCATTTGGGAAAAACCTTCATTACATCCAACTGAGATTCGAACCTTGATCTCCCCGTCATTAGCATTCTAGTGTACTGCGAGAGTAGCACGTTAAACCATGCGATCCCTGAAGTGGCTAAAACTTGATAGGCCTATTAAGACGCTATATGGTCATACCCTAAGTATAAATAGGCCCTTAATGATTTTGACTTTAGCCTTAGAATTAAATGTAATTTACTTATGGGTTGGGGGTTCAATCCTCGGTCCCGGCACAGATTTACCTGATTGCCAAACCCTTCCTTCACCTCTGACAAGGCGTGTATTAATCACAACTTGAGAATGTGTGGAATGCCAGGCCTCAACCGTGGTTCGGATCCCACTTTAAACTTTAGTTCCTATATTTCATCTCACAATCACCCTACCATTACACATTAGCGTAAGGGCGTATAACCCGAATGGGTAGTAAGATGCGGTGCTAATAATAATAATAGTAATAATAATAATTTACTGATAAGTGATTTTTTTGAATAATCAATTTTTTTAGAAAAGTTGACAGCGATTTTGTTTTAAATGGTTAACGGAGTGTAATGTTTTACATGGTGAATAAAACTATGCTTAGTTTTTGGATCAAACATTGTTTTAGGTTTAATTTACTTACTTTAGTTTTGAAAATTGTCACAAACTATAATAGGCTATAAGAGAAAGTATAAACATTTACGACAGACAGAATTGTAAGCCCCAATTTTTTGAGTTTTTGGGTATGGGGTCAGCACATAAACCACTAAAACCAGCATAATTTCAAGGTAGACATTTGTTCATGGTTGCAAACATCTTCTCTATGATAAATCATAAAACTCAGTGTAGTGCATTCCATGATTTTGCTAGGAAGTCCGTTATGGAAGGCCTTTTATCCTAACAAAATTCTAGTATAAAGTAGGATTCTGGTACGAGATAAGGCCTTACATTACGTGCTTCCTGCCAAAATTAGGGGGATGAACCTCGTCCCCAAAATATTTTTTTACCCACCAAACTCTAGCCCACCTGTACACCAACTAAAAGATCCAAGAGATGGAAGTCTTCACACCAAATTAAATCTAAATGGGAACATATGAAACATACTTGAACTTGAACTAAAATATGTTGTATAGTACAAATTACAATTAGAGATATTTAGGAAAATATTGCAAAATATCGTTAGGTTAGGTTTGTTCCACGAAGAAAACCGGCCCTCCTTATTAGTGACATACAGTATTGATTACTGAACAGAAACTGAATTAAATTTATGATGGTGTAAAGACTTGCTATTTCATGTCAATGTTAGTGATTTAAAGACGTGCAACTTCCGGTCAATGTTTGTGGTACAAAGACGTGCCATCACCAGCAAGGTTTGTGGTGTAAATACACCGCCCTGGGCCGGGCCCTCTCACTCTCACTCACACAGACACGACAAACACCACGAAGTTCAGCAAAATATAAACTACAGACTTCTACCGTCTCTTGGAGTTGCATATTAAAACGTAATTATATATTTTAATTAATTGTCTGTATTCATTTTTGTCCACCCCTTAGAAGCCTTTAAGGAGTTTAAAAAAATGCTATTTTTTTCGAATAAATTACTAGAACAAACTTATCGGATTATTAACCTCTAAACGATTAAAAAGAGTTTATAAAGCAATATTGTTGATTAGGGTAGTTACCCTGATTTCACCCCCTAAAGCTATGGCTATACCGAGCCGACCCGCACCGCACCGCACCGCACCTAAAGTGAATTTATTTACAATAACATCACGTAGGATTGTTAACTAATTCACTTTATTAAACCAAGCATAAGATTATTTTAACTAAAAAATAAAACCATTTTTATATTCTTTATAGACTGAGTTATATTACCAAATAAGTTTGTATTTTTATTTTTACTTAAATAGGTTTTCACCTAATTTCATAAAATTAAGTTAGCTATTAATTACGAAGAATAAAGTTTTAAGTTAGCTAATAACTAAGAAGAAGAATGTTTGTTGTTCAGTAAGTTGTATATAATATTGTTTATCTTGTAATGTTGGAAACAATGACTACAGCGTCACACGTGCAACGGCTGTGAAAGAAATGCCGTTCGGAAGCTCCCGAACATTTATTTCCGGTGGTAGGTGGCTACACAGTCCGTACCACACCGCAAAAGTGCGGAGCAATGCTCTCTAGACGATTCGTCCACGCCGGTGCGGTACGGACTCATGTAGCCATTTGCATTTAAAAACATGGATAGCATTTCACCGGAAAAATGCGGTGCGGTGTGGCTCCGTGTAGCCGGTCCTTTAATCACAAAACATCGGAATGAAATATCTTTACTTTTCCTAATTAACTTATAAGGAACACCTGTGCCAAATTTCAGCCCTCCAGCTTTGTGGGAAGTGTGAGAATTTGTGATGAGTGAGTAAGTGAGTGAGTGATTGAGTCAGTCATTCAGTCAGGGCTTTCGCTTTTATATATAGAGATATAAAATTGATTAAGAATATAAATACACTATTGTAATAAGTTACTTTATTATCACCGCGTCTTTCCACCTGTTCAGTATGTAAACGTTTATAATAATTACTATATTGGGATAGGGATGATGAAGGAAACATTTTAAAGGCAATCTACCCAAATTGGCTTGTAAACAGAGTGGGAAACCATTTAGGAGATCCTGCCTTCGGTAGACCCGACCAAGATTCGAACCCCCCTTTATCAGCAGGCCAGTCCAACAAGAGAGTGACGCCTTAGATCAGGGTTCACAAAATCACGGCCCGCGAGACACATCTGACCGGCCCACTTGTCTGCAAAACTTTTTAATTACTTCTACTATCCAGCCTGCAGTAATACACACACAAAATTTGGTAATTTAATTTTAGTGTGTACATAATTTTGAATAACAGAAGACTTATAGCAATATAAAACTGTGCTATTTTTTGATCACTTTAAATACTTGATTGTGGGAATTTTTATTTACGTAGTTAAATCAATACTGCTTATTATTAATATTATTATTATTATTTATTAGGTGTTCTGTCTCACGACAGCTCCATTCCTTTTGTCATTTGGGCCCCCAATGCACCCTATCCTCTTCCTCCTCCTTCAGCTCCCAGAATTCTCTTCTTTCCTTCAAGTCATCCAATATTTGAATCCTCCTTCTTCCAAAGCTCCTCTTTCCCTCAAGTTTTACTTCTGTGACGTAGTGCAGAAGAGAGTTCCTCCTAAGGATGTGTCCGAACCAGTTTGCTTTGCACCGAAGAATCACATCCAAAATGGTTGAGACAAATCACTTGTGTCGAGCTTAGTTATGCTTTTCGAACCTTTTACTAACACATATATTTCATTTAACTAATCATATATTGATGTATCTCGAATATTCATACAAATAAGTGAACGATGTCAAAACGCTACATTGCTTTACATGTGAGTAAGAAAGAAAGAGATACCCAAAAGTTTCCTTCTCTCTTACACAATGGTGTGAAGACAACAGCTCGAAAATGTCAACGACTGACGTCCTTCAGTTAAATTATAGAGATCAATGGAAACCCCTGCCTTAGACCGTTCGTTCACTGAAGCGGGTTGTAATATTTTTATCTCCGCCACTGTGGTAACATTAGTTTCCAGTTTTCAAATAACGGGTTTCTTATGAAAATCAGACCTTAGTTAAGCTCTCCCTCCTAGCGGGAAGAAAAAATGTAAGGGAGTGTGGGGAGTGGGAGGAAGACAAATGATGGTTAAGGAAGGGACAGGAAGGAGGGGGCAGAGGGGGTCGGACAGGTGGACTCTGGCCAGGGCCGAGCTGAGCCGGAACATAAGAATGTTAACTACTCGCTGAAAAATCACGTCCAAGAGGTGAAGAACACAGACCCGGGTACTACTTATTATCATTTCTTATTGTGTCCGAGCCATTGTTGGACTGATGAAGCGTAACTGATAGAAAGAGACGGAGAGAAAAAGACACGCACGTAGCGTCCTCAGTCCCCCCTCCCTTCTCTCGCCCACAATCTCTCTTTCTCTGGAGAAAGAGGAGCTGCCCAAACAAATGAGATCTCTCACTTCGGGCTCGGATACGCCCGTCCCGACAAACCTCTTCCTCCAACTCTCAGCGTGACGTGAGACTAAAGATGAACCTCTTCCTCCAAATTTCGGCGTGACACGAGTCTAGAGATGAAATTCTTCCTCCAGATCTCAGCGTGACGTGAGATTAACGATGAACCTCTTCCTCCAACTCTCAGCACTAGATTAGAGATAAACCTTTTCCTCCAACTCTCGGCGTGACGCGAGGATGGAGATGAACTTCTTCCTCCAAATCTCAGTGTGACTTGAGACTAGAGATGAACCTCTTCCTCCAACTCTCGGCATGACGTGAAATTAAAGATAAACCTCTTCCTCCAACTCTCGGCATGACGTGAGACTAGATATGAACTTCTTCCTCCAACTCTCGTCATGACGTGAAATTAGAGATGAACCTCTTCCTCCAACTCTCAGTATGACGTGAGACTAGATATGAACCTCTACCTCTAGCTCTTGGCGTGACGTGAGATTAGAGATGAACATCTTCCTCCAACTCTCGGCGTAACACGAGACTAGAGATGAACATTTTCCTATAAAAAAAATGTCAGCCGCGGTCCACCAATTGCCGACCACTGGTCTAAGGCGTCACTCTCGTAATATACTGGACTGCCGATGATGGGGAGATGAAGGATTCGAATACCAGTCGGGTGCACTAAGAGGGTTTTTTATTAAATAGTTTTTCACTTTCTCTCAACGCAAATACGCTTAGACTTCCTCTAATTTAACCTTCCTGATCCCTAACACATTATAGAAATTAGTTAATATGCGTATATCCCCAAAATAAAATAGGTTAAGGGGCTGATTTGGGGGAGGTGACACCTAGAGCTTATTACATAAATTCATCAAATAGCGAGCACATGTAGTCGGTTGCTTACACAGGACGCAATGGGTGGGCGCGTCAGCAGTCAACTACACAGCGTCCAGAACAATCTGTTCAGTCACTCGTTGGAACTCGCTTGTTGAGAAGGTACCACACAGCAGCTACTTGCTCCACGTTCATTGCGAGACTGACTGTTCACACTCAGTTGCCAGTGACTGCCTCCGCTCGGTTTGTCGCGTATTTTTCTAGCCACGACCATCACGACTTGGCTGCTAGTGCGCGGGTGTGAAGGCACGATTAGGCTATAGATCTCAGTCTAATTGTGGCTAGCTAGGTAGACTATAGATCTCAGTCTAAATATGGCTAGCAAGGTACGACTATATATATCAGTCTAAATGTGGCTAGCTAGGTATGACTATAGATCTCAGTCTAAATGTGGCTAGCTAGGTACGACTATAGATCTCAGTCTACGTGTGGCTAGCTAGGTACGACTATAGATCTCAGTCTAAATGTGGCTAGCTAGGTACGACTATAGATCTCAGTCTAATTGTGGCTAGCTAGGTACGACTATATATCTCAGTCTAATTGTGGCTAGCTAGGTACGACTATATATCTCAGTCTACGTGTGGCTAGCTAGGCATTATTATAGATCTCTGTTTACGTGTGGCTAGCTAGGCACGATTATAGATCTTAGTTTGAATGTGGCTAGCTAGGCACAATTATAGATGTCCGTCTAATGTGGCTAGCTAGGCACAATTATAGATGTCCGTCTAATGTGGCTAGCTAGGCACAATTATAGATGTCCGTCTAATGTGGCTAGCTAGGCACAATTATAGATGTCCGTCTAATGTGGCTAGCTAGGCACAATTATAGATGTCCGTCTAATGTGGCTAGTTAGTCACGATTATGGATCTCATGCTGTATATGGCTAGCTAGAGGCACGATTATAGATATCCGTCTAATGTAGCTAGCTAGGCACGATAGGTATCAAGAGATACTTGGTTTGCAACCAACCACTTAGCTAGGATGGATGGCCTCTAGGGTCGAGCATTTAGAATCCGATTACTTTCACAGGTTTTGGGAAACTATTATGATTATTATTTCTAGTAATTATTGTGTTTAACACACGGAACATTTAACAGATTAATCTGTGGCTAGAGATTTTAAGGGTTGTATGATAGTAAATTCACCCACATTAGCTTAAAGAGAGGGTGAGAAAACCAAAGTGACTTATTACACGTACAAAGACATATCTAATTCACTCGGTTGAGACTTGACACTTCTAGATACCAGTCTATTGCTAGATGGGTGGCTTGTACTGAGGAATCACCGGTGTGGGCTACAAATATTTTATTTTTAAACGTGCCCCCTCGCCCCCCCTCCTCAACCCCATGAAAATATTTCCCCTCCTCAACCCCATGAAAATATTTTCGTACGGAAGCGTACACAGTAGCCTTGAACTAATTTAAATGCTATTAATTTTGGCCTGGTCGTAATTATTTCTAAATAATAGGGGTGGAGTAACGTTAGCGAGCAATATTTCTCACGTTCTGTGATCCACAGACAATAGTCCCCCTCCCCTTACCTTCCCCATTCTCGCACCAATCGTGGGTCAGAATTCGTGCAATGTTGTTCTTAATTGAAAACAATCGGTAGCGTTCGCTCCAACAAATCCTGCAGCTGATTTAATGAAACAAAAAGTAGTTTATGAGTTAGGACAGACAATACGATCGCTATCACGACTTTAGACAATGGTATTAACCTTTTGTGCATTCTACTAATAATAGAAATAGTAATAATGGTATTTAATGACTTGGCCATACTATAGTCTTAGTCTTCTCTCCCACTTAACAGCAGATCAAATATAAAACATATTAATAGTAAGTCCTACACATACGCGGGCTCGTAGATACGCGGTTGTTGTACTCTGACTTACGACTAGCAGCGCCATCTATCGAGAGTAGTGTTGCCAGGTCAGGTATGCTAAATTTCGGGACGGAGGGTAAAAAAATCGGGATATTGGTTTTCAATTCGAGACAACTAAAAAAACTAGTTTTTTAAATTCAACATTTTTATAATCATAATTTTTATTATTAGGTTGCAAGAGATCACATCATATCACAGAAAATCTAAATAATCAACAAAAAACTTTTCATTAAAAATATATTTTTTGTTTGATTTCCATGATTTTAGAAGTTCTTTATTTTTAATTGAGTAGTTATAAAATTCACAAATTCACATTCATGCCCAAATCGGGACACCTGGCAACGCTAATCGAGAGCCACTTTAAACATAGAGGGCGTGCTTGATGAGCTGATGCGCAACTGACAGTGTAGTCGACGTTTTGTTTGTCCTTACCACCTGCGTGAGATGCAATTTATCAAAGTTTTGTTTTCATAATCGGAACCTGTTTAGCTTTAGTTGTCTTTGAAAACGGACATATCTGTCAAAAATAAATCGTGTTTAAGCATCAATTGACTTGCGTGGTTTTATGACTCAAAGGGTTTTTCGACTAGAGCGATAACTCTTCGGAATAAATTTAACGCGTAAGTCGAGGACTTACTGGAGGACTTACTGTATACTGTAGTATATTGTATAGCTGGTCGTACCTACGGTAATTAACTTGTATTTAATCAATTATGTAAACATAGTCTCTTGATTACGTGGTATTAAAAATGACAGGAAGCAATATCGGTGAATAAGAAGTAGTGTCCCACTTCGTTGATCGAATGGCCTCACAATAGAAGGGAATGCAGATGACGGGGAGGTCGAGGTATGAATCCTTGTTGATTCTAGTATGGGTGTAGGCTACTTTTCTAAAAAAAAAAAAATCTATATCCATCCAGGAAAATGCGGGTACATTTACTCTAAATTTTACTTTCCTAATCTCTAACCCATTTATTCCATGGCATCAGCCTGCAGTCGAGCTATACTGACCGAGTGGTCGTCGTCAGCTGATGAAGATGGTGTCAGCTTCTGCGGATAGAGTAATTAAATACGGATAGCCAGGATTGGGGCAAAATATATATATATACATTCACTCTAGACATGAAAAATATTAGTAGGCACAAGGGCGACTAACGATTTAATTTAAGGGCTAAGTATGATAAAAGCGGCTTAGGCGCTCTCATTAATGTGGAGAGAGTATTAGTAAATCGTATATGATCAATCGCCCTCAGTTCCCCCGGCCGGGATTCGAACCCCCCTGACCTTCACGTCATTGACGACTATCTTACATAAAATAATGGTTCACAAAACCTTGTTGCGAACTAAAAACAAAAATGTATAGCAGTGAATTAACACGTTCTCTGAAAAACCAAGAGCAGAAATTAAACGTGGTCACGTGACGAGCCCTAAACCAATCAGAAGAAATCAGCGCTAACCGCTTAGGTCACTGAACTAGTAGAAACAATCTCAGATCTGTCCACGCTTTTCCATAAAAAATATGCGTGGAAGAACAATTAACCAAATAATTTCAAAACCAATTGACTCAATACCTGGGTGCCCCTATAAAGTGAGATACAGATAGACAACTGCGTCTACTGTTCGGGAAATTATTCAAAATAACTCTTAAAATGAAATACGTTTGTCATTCTAGGTTTTGTTCACTATACAACACAATAATTAGGAAACATATATAATGACAGTAATCTAAATATCTGTTTATCTGAGCCAAGGGAGGAGGGAAAATAGGAAAGAGGTCCGAATGATGGATGAAAAAGAAAGGATAATATCTTGAGAGATTGTTGAACCCGAAGGGGGAAGGGTTGGAGCGGGAGGAAGAAGAAGAGGAAAAGGATGGAGATATGGAGGGGGAAGTAGCCGACGAAACTTGGAAGTAGATAGAAGGTGCCTTTAAAAGGATGAGAAAGATAAATTCATCAGAAATGGACGAACTCATGGTGGAAATGATTACGGCAACAGGAGAAATGGGTCTACAGTGGTTGTATAGAGTAGTAAGGGCAGTGTGGTGGGAGAAGAAAGTGCCAGAGGATTGGACAAAAGGCATTACCAATATTCAAGAAAGAGGATAGGAAGAGGTGCGAAAATTATAGAGGCATAACACTGATGTGTCAATGCGTGAAAATGTACGAAAAGATTCTGGAAAGGAGAGCGAGTAAAAGCGTAGAGGGAAGGTGGAGAGAAGAGAAACATGGGCTCAAAGAGAAGAGGTCAACGATTTATTTCATTTTTGGAGCTAGACACGGTTGATGGAAAAGAGATATGAGTTTGGAAATGATCTGGTAATGGCATTCATGGATGTAGAAAAATCATATATTAGTGTGAATATGAAGAAAATCATGAATAGAGTGGTAGGGAAACTGGGGGAGGATAAAATGAAAGCAATGATGTTTCTGATGACTTTATAGCATGGGGGGAAAAAGGAAAAGGAAGTACAGGAACAGCTGCAGGAACGGAATGAGAATGAAATTTAGTATGGCGAAAAGTGAAGTGATGCTGATGAGAACAAGGCGAAGAAAGGTGATAGAACTGGATAGAGTAATTTTGAAAGAAGCAAAGAGCGTAAGGTATCTTGGTAGTGTTATGGGGGTAGCAGGGAGAGATTTTCTACAGGTGTGTAAGAGCTCTGCCATGGAAAATATAAGTGCCCCAGAAGTGTTGTACAGAGTATTCTTCATACCCATAACTACGTTTGCAGTGGAAATTTGAACTTTTGATAAAAGAGAAACGAAGAAAGTTGAGACTATGGGAATTAAGTTTTTGAGGAGCATGCTACCTGTCACCAGAAGAGATTGGATTAGGAATGAAGATGTGCTGTCAAGAGTTGGGACACATAGGGTACATGAGATAGTTGATGAAGCAAGGATGAGATGGTATGGGCACGTAATAAAGATGGAAGGGGAGAGGATTTCAAGAAGATTGATGGAAATGAAGTATGTAGGGAAGAGACAGCAAGGGATACCAAGGAAGAGATTGGAGTAACAAATAGCAGCAATTGTGCAAGTGAGAGCAGTAGAGTGGAAGAGAGTGGAGGAGGAAGAATGATAGAAGAACAAAGGAAGATGGAGGCATTTTACTATATGGACCCAACCACATGCTGGAAACAGTCCATGATGATGATCTGTTTAAATTTATAATCAGCTGTTTTAAGGTGGGGATGTAGAGGATACGAGAAAAGATAAGTGTTTTTGCAATGTTTAGAGCAAAACCCTTTTAGGCAAAAATAAATATAATATTCATCCAGTAGAAACATAGTTTAAGTTTTTCCACGTGGGGAGCTCAACACTTGTTTAATACATGTCATGATAGCAGCATTAGATGAGACACCTTTTAAATGAAGAGAGCAAGTTGTCATTAAATTCTAGGACACCACAAACAGATATTTAAGAACTGTTGATGTCATCATGTGAAGAAAATGTAACTTTATGTTTGTACTGGAGCAATATTTGATATATTTTGGCCAACAAAAGTTTTGATATAAAAACTGCAAAAACACTACAATTTTTTCACGTCCCTACACTCTCTCCTTAAGTTTGCGTTACAAAATATTATGGGTCAACATATATATTTTGCTAGTATGTGAATTGCTGCGCCAACTTAAGAAGATCCTGCTCCAAGTTTTCGGCAAACGTTTGAATCAAGCTTTTAGTAAGAACAATGTGGTGTCAAAGAGGCCGCTATAGCACCTGATTTGCTGACGAAGATAGCATAGTTAAAAATACAACATACCAAAAAATGTGGGAGACACTTCATTGGTGGACAAGAGACACAACATCAATGGAACAGCCAAGCGATTCCACTAAACTGTTTGTATACCATAGTAGATATCTCTCGACCTGTTGACACGGTGTGTTCTATGGGCTATTAGTTATTACAAATACCTGATATTTTTTGAAAGAGTGCGGAATTCTAAGGCACGACGAGTGCAAACTTGCATTCAGGCTGAAAGTGGCTATTTTGAGCACTTCTTATAACTTTAAACAGCTCCACATTGACTATAAATATGAGGCAAGGTCAAATGAGACATATGTTTATGTGAACTTCATTGTTTTCTTGTCTCCCGTCAACCATTAAAGTGGGTCCCACACGTTAAGGTACACCCTTTGTATAATCTGTGTCCCAATGAGCGTATCTAATACTAATGAAAGCGAAGTAATTAAAACCAGAGATGTGCCAATTGTTTGGCCCTGATTGGAGCCTTAATGACTGCCTCCTCCCATTCTAACTCTCAAAAGAAATCCAAGGTAAGACGGGATAGCACAGGTAAAACTCTTTGTTCTGCGGCGGACCCATGTTAATGATCTATTGAAAATATCTCCCGATTTCCCCTAGTTCTTCTGCCTCTTGATTGGTAACACTTCCCCGGAAGTCCGTCATTAAAATGGCATTAGCTGCGTCACGACTGTCAATAAGGTATACTACGGGCATCACCCACCTGATGGGAAGGAAGGCAATTGTTGGTAGAACTGTGACAAGCACAGCCCGGACTTTGATGACCTAAAATTTATCAAATTAATACCTATAAAATGACCTAAATATATTAATTAAATGTCATAATTAATAAGCACGACTAAATAAAACATGCATTTTACAAACTGAAGTGAAAAATATATTAATGATAAAAGGGGGGGGAAGTCACATTAAACACAGTTACCAGGACATAAACTTTCATATCTCAAACTCATGAGGACCACAAAATACTAATTTTTAATTAATTTAAAAATGACAAAGAGCTCTTTTAACCATAATCTAAAGTGCATTAGAAAGGTCACATGATTGTCTAACAGATCGAACTCAATTTGATCTAAAATTGGACACACTTCCTATATTCCCTGTACCCTTCTTATATGCAATGAGAAGCCTTGAACCTCTAAACTCTTGTATTCTGCTAGTTAGAGTATTAATTTACAAATATCTGCTTGACAAGTAATAGCTACCCTCTCCCAACGCAACCCTCTCCACCTTAGTTTCAGTCTCACCAGGAACGTGTATTTTACAACCAAACAAGCAAAGATCTTCCTCATTCTGACAACCGTGGGTTGAAATTGATTTATGTTTTAATAGGCCTGTTTATGCATTTATAAAAAAAAATTAAGTATTTTAAAATAAACTCTTTCAGCACGGATACCCGAAAATTACTTTTAAACCGCCTGAAAATTATTCCTAAATGACGCAAACCAAGAAAATATGAATTGAAAACCCAAAATGACAAACAGTTACCTATAAAATAAGTTTACACAACTAGGGAACATAGACAGAATGTATGTACACATGAGCATTGTAAGTGATGTACCAAAAAAAGATTAAATGTCATCAAAATTTGGACCTTGGTAACAAGGAAGAGTGGTCCATCTGTTGTATTTCATACAGGAATGGTAGTAATGAATCTTCAACCAAAATAATCCTTAATAATTATCTTTAAATGTTTAAGGCTGTATTTCTGAGTACATTCATAGCCATCTCGAATGGTTTTACCATTTAACTTTGCAGAGAAAATCTCTAAAGGTACTTAAGAATGTATTCGGGAATACATACCCTGGTCTGAGCCTGTTGAAAAAACAAGGACTTCACTTGTTTGTGGAAGGATGGATTAATCTTCAAAACCATTAACTTTTATCTCAGAACTTAGGCATTTTGTATGAAACGTTCTTTTAAATAAGCACCATTTCGTGAAAAAATTATCTATAAAACCTCAAATGTAAGGAAATGCTGATAAATTTCCCCTCCTATTTGGCGTGAGCCGTATTATGAAATTACAAAACTCGTATTTAAATAGCATGGGATATCTGAACGTATGCAACATTTTGTAGTGTCGTGGAGTGTTTTCAGGGTAAACAGAGTTAGTTTGGACTGTACCTGTGATTATTTCATTACTCAGTAGTAAAACTATTTGTCGGGTATCAGTGAACATATTATATTCCCATGTGAGGTATGTATAGCAGAGCCTATGCATGATTGGTCAAATGGGGACAGAGTGGGCGATAACATACATTCCCATGTGAGGTGTGTAGAGCAGAGCCTATGCATGATTGGTCAAATGGGGACAGAATGGGTTATAACATACATTCTCATGTGAGGTGTGTAAAGTAGAGCCTATGTATGATTAGTCAAATGGGGACAGAGTGGGTGATAACATACATTCCCATGTGAGGTGTACAGAGTGGAGCCTATGTATGATTGGTCAAATGGGGACATATTGGGTGATAACATACATTCTCATGTGAGGTGTGTAGAGCAGAGGTTATGTATGATTAGTCAAATGGGGACAGAGTGGGTGATAACATACATTCCTATGTGAGTTGTTTAGAGAAGAGTCCACGCATGATTAGTCAAATGGGGGCATAGTGGGTGATGCATACATTTCCATGTGAGTTATCTAGAGCAAAGCCAAGCCTATATATGATTGGTCAAATGTGGACATAGTGGGGCAGAACAAGTCTTAGGTATGATTTTAAACAGCTTTACGTACCCTGAAAACACGATATGACATTGTAATAATTATTTGAATAACCGATATTAATTATCATGCAATATACTCAATTACTATAATATAAACAAACATTTTTAAAAATATTTATTATTCTGTATAACATTATTTTGTAAGGTATCTAAAGCAGTTTGATTTAAATTTTATTTAAATCTCTTAAGTGTTTTTTTGTTTATTTAAAAAAACCTAGCTTATATGGATCCAGACAAGACAGAGAGATTTAATTTGGTGAAGAAGGAAAGAATGCAAAAATGCTTGAAGCTGAGAAACTCCAGATAAGTATTCGAGCCTTATTTATTCTTTAAAACTAGGGAGGAGAATGAAAAAGGAGGGCGATAGAGATAATTCACTTACAATTAAAAGAACAAGAAACTTCCTGGCTGAATTATAATCTAAATGGATCCAAATTGGATTCACTTCCACCTGTTTTCTATTGCTTGGGAGCGGCCCAGTCTTCACGTATTTATTTTTAAAAAAAAGTCTCAAACGAGTAAAATATGTAGAATAAATAGACCAGCACTTGTTCTCGACTAATTGATCATAATTGGAGTTATGGGGAGCTAGATAAAGTTAACATAACTTATTCGGCTTTTATGGTTTTTTATTTGGATAAATTTCGAGAATTATGATCTGGGGCAAAAGTAATTGTTCTTAATTAGAAATGCAGCTACCATATTTATATAACCTACCCCTCCCTCCATTTTCCTTTTATCCACACAATTTTTGAGTGGAAAAAAAAAAGCACTGAACATAATTTGAAAGGTAACGGAATAGATTATAGCTAGGTACGTTTTATTTTTTCGATACTGTTCTAAGAATTGCTGTAGCCATTAAGAATAATTTATTTACTTTGAATATTTTATATTATCCTCTAGCATATTTCATATTTTTAAAAAAGTGTTTATGTATCTCACTAGAATTGAGTTTTAAGAAAAATTAACTTATTTCCTTTTGTCAAGCTACAAATGCAATAATAATAATAGTAATAATAATAATAGCAATGAAAAAACCAACCCCTTTGTCGTGTAATTCATCTATGATTGTAGGTTTATTATTTTACTACGAGTCGATACAACTCAAAGTTTTAATGGGTTTAATACTTGTCTTTTATTTTATTTTAAATAAGTGTTATTATATTCACTTAACGTCATATTACCCCTGAGAACTACATTTCACTCACTTCAGTGGTCGAATGGTCTCCTGAGAGACTAGACCGCTGATGACAGGGAGATCGGGGTTCGAATATTGGTCAGGAGTATTGAGGGTTGTTTTCCCTAAATAGCTTTATACTCTCCCACTCTATGCATATGTGGGTACACTTTCTCTAAAATTAACCGTCCTTATCCCAAACTCATTATTGTAATTAGTACATATATGTAGTCCGACACCTTAGCTCGGCCGGTAGCGTGTCTGTCTATTGAACTAAGGGTCCCGGGTTCGATTTCCAGCATTTCCGACAATTTATCATTGGTGAAATGTAAATTTACTCTTTCACATTGATAAATTAACAGCCGAAGACTGGATGTTGTGCCTGTCCTAGTCTTAAGTTAGATTATAAGTCATATAAAGCTATAACAGGACTAGCCAGCCGGGAGTGGAGAATATATGACTTGAATAAAAACTTAAGTCGGGCCAAAGGCTGGAAACAGTAATGGATGTAAAGTAATGTACACATACGTATAACACGAGCGGGTAGTAGGACGAGGTGTCAAAAAAAACCTTCCTCATGATATATTTATTTCATAGTAAAAGTGATAGTAACGACTTTCTCCCTGGGTAGCCGGGTCTGGGAGGATAGCTTTGAGGAAATGCATTTGCATTAGAATAGGGAGAGGATTGTAAAAAAAACCAGATAAATAACAAAACATAAACCCACCAAGGGCAACTGACCAAAATATGAACATCGTCCTCAATATCAGAGAATATTAAGAACCTGACATCTTAGACCACGGGAAAAGTGGTGCGTGGCTCAAAAGAGTAGTGATGTGGAGGCTAACCTAAAGTAATCCACCCCAACCCATTTTAATAGTTTGAGAAAATGATTGAAAACATCATAGGAAAATTCATATGACGTAATCTCCCTCGGTGTAGTTAAGATTCGAACCCCAACCTCGTTAGTGGATACTAATTGCAATGTGTATCTAGCCACTTTATACCATTTGGCCACCACTACTGTTTCGACTTATTTTGGTTTTAAACTAATTTTTGATGGTGGGATAAGATTATTAAAAAAATCACTGTATTTTATATTTGGTTTAATGTTTCATGGTTTTCCTTTTTACTTCACATAAAGAAGTAATACATAAATATGAATAGTAGTTTTATAAATTTTTGTTAAAATCTTACAGCTAGAGTTTCCCTTCCGAAGGACTGAGCTATTCACACTTGGTACTGACAGTTTTCACCTAGGGTGGAATTTAGAAGAAGTGTAACCTAGTTTGCGTGAAAAGAGAGTAGAAAACTATTTAGAGAATAAATACCTTAAGTACGATCAGTCTGGGATTAGAAACCTGAACATTCCCTGACACCGACAATACAGTTTACTTGTGACTCCAGGGGCCGGTAACCTTTTTACTATCCTAGGGGTAAAAAAAATGAAGGTGGGCCAATTTTAAAAATAATCTCTAGTAAAAAAGTGTAACTTTATATTTCTTACATTTTTTTTAGCACCGTGTCTTACTACTACCTGTTCAGGTTATACGCCTATGTAGGCCTACTAATTACACTAATATGCTAGGGATTAGGAAAGCTTAATTTAGAGGAAATGCGCCCACATTTGCGTGGAGAGAGTTAGTGAAAAAAATTATCAAACCTCCCTCAGTGCACTCGACCTGAATCGAATCCTGATATTCCCATCTTTGGCAGTCTAGTTCTCATTTATTAATTAGTTATTACCCAGTCTATTTTTATGAAACAATTTATTGTTTGCCTGCTAAATATTTTGCAGGCCAGATAAAAAAAATCAGTCTGTGGTCCGGTTCCGGCCCGCGGGCCGTAGGTCGCAGACCGCTGCCTTTAGACCTTGCGACTAGAGACGCTGAAGTACGCCCGGTACAGCTCTCAGCCAACTCCTGGGAACTGTTTGCGAGACTCATTTATCGTGGGGATGTGTCATTATCAAATTCTCCTCCCCGACACTAATCATCCCTTAAAGTGAAGGGTTTGCTCCGCTGAAAGAAGGGCGGAGAGCAATCGGAACCCAATTAAAGTTAATTAAGTTAGCCGTGTGGCGCCTGGGAAAAGATTGCTCCAAGAAAAAAATCTTTCAGGGTCGGCCGGAATCGGCCACAAAGAACCGTTTGAAAGATAGAAAAATTAGAACTTGTACTTGTGTTGTTGGTTTTAACCAATAATTTAGATGGTTTTAAATACGAAGGCCACAAAGAGGCACCATAAGTTGTATTATAAAAATAAACTATACTGTATTTGGAATATTAACCTAAATGTACTCCTTAACTAAATATAATAATTTTTCAATAGTGGTTAGAAAATCTATCGATGAATTTTGGCAACAAAACCAGAAAAATATGTTTGGTTTCTTTTTATGTTTCAACAAATATTGTTGAATCATCGTAGTGCTTTATTATATTATGTGATTACTAATTAGCACCAATTTTTTTTTTAACTTTAGAAGTTTGGATTTGCCATTGAAAATTAAGGATTAGGTTTTAGGTTTAAATTACGCACGCACGTGACCATGATAGCTATACTATTATTATTATTATTATTATTATTATTATTATTATTATTATTATTATTATTATTCACCGCGTCTTACTACCCTTTCGGATCATAAGCATATCTAGTAATTACGCTAATGCGTTAACGATGAGGGAAGGGTGAATTTATAGGATGTGTATTCGCATTTGCGTGCAGGTAGGGTTGGGGGTATCATTTTGTGACACCTGACCAGGATTCGAAGCCCGATCTCCCCGTCATCGGCAGTCCCAGTCTATTGCAAGAGTGACGCCTGTAGAAGATGCGGCCACTGAAGCGTGTTGATTGATCCGGCTATTATGAACTATGACATTGAAGCCTTTGCTCCCTCCCTCTTTACACTGGGCGTAGGACGTTTGACTCCATCGGGGACTATCCTAGCAAAAATACATGGGTCGATTGGAACAGGTTGGTCGTAGGTAGCTTGGACCAGGTTGGTAGTAAACTGTTTGGACCAAGTTGGTAGTAAACTGTTTGAACCAGGTTGGTAGTAGGTCGTTTGGACCAGGCTGGTCGTAGGTCGTTTGGACCAGGCTGGTCGTAGGTCGTTTGGACCAGGCTGGTCGTAGGATCGTTTGGACCAGGTTGGTCGTAGGTCGTTTGGACCAGGCTGGTAGTAGGTCGCTTGGACCAGGTCGGTCGTAGGTCGCTTGGACCAGGTCGGTCGTATGTCGTTTGGACCAGGTCGGTCGTAGGTCGTTTGGACCAGGTTGGTAGTAAATTGTTTGGACCAGGTTGGTAGTAAATTGTTTGGAACAGGTTGGTAGTAAATTGTTTGGACCAGGTTGGTAGTAAATTGTTTGGACCAGGTTGGTAGTAAATTGTTTGGACCAGGTTGGTAGTAAATCGTTTGAACCAGGTCGGTCGTAGCTCGTTTAACGCAGTTGTGAAAACGTCTGTTAAGGGCCACATTACACGTAGCAGCTCGCGGCACTGCTTTCTGACGTCGTTTTGCAGCGCTGCAGGCTGACAAATCTGGGCTATCTATTACACACGCGCTGCTTTCTGACAAATGATCATCACGCAGCTCCGTGGAGGAGGAATTATTTTGTCGTTCTTTCCTCCAGGAGGTTCGTAACGAGTTCATTTTATTAATTACTGATCCTCTTGTTGTGTCTTTGCCAAGCTCTTGAAATTTTGCAACCATTTCCTCCAGGGCCTTCTCTTTACTCAAATGATCGAGGTATTCATCACCTTTTAACTTTCCACAAATATGGCATTGTTTGGTACGATTCAATCGATTTTGTCAAAAACTGTTTGCTGTAGTTTCTTATGTCTGTCATAATGTACCGAAATACGAGACCACACACTAGAAAATATAAACACATGCCTGTGAACAGTATCAATACTCTAAGGAAACTGGTTAGAAAATGGCGATCCACTGGTACCTTTGTATCGACCAGGCTAGCCCATGCGTAATACAACATTCCAAAAGTTGGAAGCCAAGGAAGCCGATCATACGGCGCAGAAAGCAGTTGTCGGATCAGAAAAATCAAACTCTCTTGATATTCGCGATGCCAGCTTTTTGATACGCGCACTGATAATTTATGGCAGGTCTGTCCAACTTGAAGTTATCTAAGGGCCTCATTTATATTTCTAGAAAGTGTGCGGGTTGAAAAAGTGTAAATTAGCCCTATACAGTATCAACCATATTTTTTTTAGTTAACTAATATATTACATTAAAAGTGTTAGAATAATTGGTATACAGAACAGTACAGCTATTAATACATATAATAAATTTTACACAATTTAAGTCTGATCATATTTAAGGAAATCCTGGGTGGCGTTATATTTTTCTAATGCGTCCCGGGCTGCAAAATATGTTACCGCAAGTCACAAGTTGCACAGGCCTGATTTAGGTATATTACACGATTATCTTGCAGCGCTGCAACCTGCTACGTGTAATGCGGCCTTTAATCCCACCTTGTGTATTTGTTTACTTCCGACTCACGTTTCTCTAGCTATTGTCTGTTCAATGACCTGATAGTTACGTTAGATTAGATTTGGTTGGATTTGATTATGGTGTGTTAGGTCCACATAAATGAAAGGGAGAGATATTATTTCCATTCTTAGTCCATATGTCTTATCTCAGTTGGTCCAAAAGACCTCCCATTTACTTAGGCTAATTCTATACGGACGTTGAAAGCGTGGCAGTTTTGACACCGCGTGAAAGTCGGTTGAATAAGTCAATGTGCACCACATGGTCCAATCCATACGAGCGTTTTAAGCCGCCTGGTGTGTCTGCCTTATCCAGGCGTCTGGCGCTTTTAACGCGACTGGATGCGTTTACGAGGCTGACGTTGGCAGCGCTGGTAAAACCATACAGAGCATTTTCACAGCAGTTGCGACGAGACACTTCACTCGCATTGTATTTGTTCAGTGACAGTCAATACTTTTGCTAACAGAAAACAATCTCAAAAGCTCATCAAATGACTGTACTAATATTCTATAGTATTGAAAAAAGTATCTTGAGTACATTCTATGATTTTCAAACAATACAAGAAACTGTCCTGTTGAAAGACGATCGGCTAATACTAGATGAATCCCCCAACGTCTTTCTTCTCTTTCAGAATACTCATAGTACCCTCCTAAAACACGAATCACATCAATACATCCTCTCTACACGGTGTCCATTTTCTGAGGAACACACCATCGGACTCAGTAGTTCTGCCTTAAAAACGCCATGTATATCTTGTTTAGCGCTTTCATCGCGTTTTCATGGCTTCAAAAAACGTGGCGCTTTTAACGTCTAGTGTAAATTAATCAAAATACAGGCAGGCGTCAGCGTTAAGAACGCGGCACTTTCAACGTTCGTATAGAATGGCCCTTAGTAATACTGCACCGAACGTCCTGTATATATTAGTCCAAACGAGCTACTTTACGAGGGGAACGAGCCAAACGTCCTACCCTCTCCCCACTCCCCCTCCCCATCTCCCTATCCAATTCGTCGAGAGAAGATGTCCGAATGTTGGCTAAATGCGGTACAACAGGTGGATTCTGTTACGTTCGGAAGTGTCGACCATGCGCAGAACCAGATAGAAGATGAAACCCGACCTCATATGGGCGTGTCCCCCCACGATGTTTGTAGCACCGCGAGGATAGCCATCATCATCATACCAGACATTCCATCGACCCCCCCCCCTCCCCTCACCCGTGCCTCCAACCACCTAGAGGTGAACAATTAACGCAAGATAACCATCGCAGGGGAAACCACTACTTTGGGCCCATAACGCTCTCCCTCCCGACCCCCTACTCCCCGGGATACGATCTGATACTGCACGGGACCACCCACGCCACCCGCTGATTTATAGAGAATTTATTTAAATCGTTCATTTGGCCAAGGGGGGGTGGGGGTGGTGATTGTGTACCAGGCCCAGTGGCGTGTCGTGGAAGTGGTGTCAGGGTAGCCAGGGGCTGTTAAAACTGTGCCTATGGTTTGTTCCCTCTCTGTCCATATTTGACCAATCATACATAGACGCTGATCTACACACAGCCCAATTTTCATAGAAAGGGCCTGATCTGACAACTGTAAAAACTACATCTACTTTCACTTATTCATTCGTCAAGTCACGTGACCTTTAGCTATGATTTTTGATGTATATTAGTTATCAATACCTATAAAATAATAATAATAATATTAATAATAATAAAATACTATCAGTGCTGACATATCCGCCTCGGTGGTCGAAGCGTTCAAGAAGTCATCATTGAAATAGTCTGTTCTTCAGATGATGAGAAGATCGGGGTTCGAATCACAGTCGGGTATACTAAGGGTGGATTTTTTTTACCAAATAATGATGAAGTTTGTGGTCTTGGGGTAAAGCATTCGCTTCAGGATCCGATGATCGCGGGTTCAAGCCCATCCGGGGTTGATGGATTTTCTTTAGCTATAAAAATCCATAGCACAACTTCCTTCGGAGAGGAAGTAAAGACCTTGGTCCTATGTCGGTTGTGGAATGTAAAAGAACCCTGTAAGTTATGTGAAAAATACTTTTCCCGGCAAAATTGTTAGGCCCTTTCGCTCTCGCTCATAGAAATTATTCTCATTTGTTGATATATTCAGTCGGTTAAGTAAATGCATGTTAAGTACCTCAAATAGATAAAATGAATAATTTTCCACTCTCTCTCCATACAAATGCGTGTACACTTCTTCGAAATTCAGCCTTCCTTATTCCTAAAGCATCTGTTTAATTAGTCCATAAGCATATAAACCGAACGGGTAGTAAGACGTGGTGCTAACAAAAACAAAATATATCCCAGGTACTGTTTAAACTAGCTCTGCTTACCCTGAAAACACTCCACGACACGCCACTGGTCCTGCCATCCAAGCTATACTATTGATAACGGCGGTACCTTTTACAAAAGCGTGAATTCTTTCTCGGTGTTCTTTTTTTTTTTTTT